>JAAAWM010012210.1:0-242606 GCA_036873465.1 Thinopyrum obtusiflorum | reverse complement strand
TTAGTAACTTGGTAAATTTTGAATATATGTTGAATTCCCGAGAGAGTTAGGGGTGTTCTAACGCGGCACTACACGATATATAGGTGAAGGGGGATAACATCCGGGAATGTTTTCCCGAAGTCTGCATTTTCGGATAGATGAACCGGAGGGGGACGGTTCCAGGTTCGCTATGCTAGCTTTAACAGAGAACATTCATCGAACAAACTTAATATGAGTTTTAGCAAGATCATCATGAACAAATATATTTCAACCAAGTCTATAGAAAAACAATAATATCATCTCCATATATGAGTTTTGGCAAGATCATCATGAACATTCATCGAACAAACTTAATATGAGTTTTAACAGAAAACATTCATCGAACAAACTTAATATGAGTTTTAACAGAAAACATTCATCGAGCAAACTTAATATGAGTTTTAGCAAAATCATCAAGAACAAAAAATTCACACTAATTTCTATGAACAAAAAAATTCCACATGGCAACATCTCATCTCATCTCCACAAAACATCTCATATATCTTGTCTCCACATAAACATTATCTAAAAAACAGAGCCCCATACATCTCATCTCATCTCCACATGAACATTATCTATCTATCTATTAATCTAAACAAACACATTTTTAGCAACGGGGCCGGCGGCGACCATGGAGTAGTGGCAGAGCAAGGGGCTCGGGGGCACGCGGCGACGGGGAGCAGGGGACCATGGGAAACGGGGGCTCACCTGGGGGGCGCGGCGATGGCTGGAGGCCGGCGACGAGGACAGCGGGCTCAGGGCGGCACGAGGTGACGGGGATGAGGACGGCGGGCTCGGGGAGGCGACGAGGACGGGGACGAGGCCGGCGGGCTCAGGGAGGCCGGCGACGAGAATGGCGGGCTCGGGGAGGCGACGGCGCGGTCCGACAGCCTGGTGGCGTCGAGGTGGTCATCGGGGAAGAGGAGGAGATCGAAGAAACCTGAATGGAAAACTGCTAAGTGCTGCTTATATACCCAGAGCATTGGTCCCGGTTGGTGGCACGAACCGGGACGAAAGGCCCCCCTTTTGTCCCGGTTCGTGCAACCAAACGGGACTAAAGGTCAGTTTTCACCAGCCGAAAGGGCGGGAAGCCCAGACCATTGGTCCCGGTTGGTGGGGCGAACCGGGACGAAAGGGGGGCCTTTCGTCCCGGTTCGTGCCACCAATCGGGACCAATGGTCTGTGCAGCTGGATCCAAAAGTTTAGTCCCACCTCGCTAGCTTAGAGGCGTCAAGAGTGGTTTATAAGCGAGGCTGCGCCAACCCTCTCGATCTCCTCTCTTATGCAGGCCTACGGGCCTAAACGCACTCTCTCTACCTGTGGGCCTACTAGGCCTGCTGCGGGCCTGCATCCTGGCCCAACTAGCAGGTTGAGTTTCTAGTCGTATGCAAGCCGTGTTGGCCCAGTAGGCGGCATTTTTTATTAAAAAAAATACGTTTTGTTTTGTTTTTTGTTTTATTTATTTTCTTTTGTTTCTACTTACAGCTAAATACTTAGAGTTTTTGAGTGATTCTTTTTTGCTTTAGGTCACAAAAATTAAAAACTTTCAGTTAGTGCCAGTAGTTTTCAAATTTGAATAGTTTAAATTTGAATTCTTTAAAATTTATGTGAATCACTAGTTTGTGAATAACTTTACTTTAAAAATAGATTTTTTGAGCGATTATTTTTCCTGCTGTTTAATATTACTGTGTTTTATCATTATATTCAATTTGGTAATTTTTAGTTTATTTTAAATGGGTGTTTTAATAAAAAAATATTTTTTTATTTTACTTTGCTATTAAAGTTTCTAACAAAAATACTTTATGAAAATTCTTTTTGCTATTAAAATTTTAATTGATTCTTTTTAGTTCATTCTATTTGCTATTAGAGTTTTATAAAAGCTTTTTAGTTCATTTTTTTGCTATTAGTTCATTCTTTGAGCTAAATGACCCTGAAATTGAAAAGCACTACAAATGAACTCTGAACAGGTTGAAACTTGGCATGCTATCATCATTTTACCCACATAGCATGTACTAAAAAATTGAGAGGGTTACAGGAAAAACTGGATGCACTTCGTGTACAAACTGGACAATCTCTTTCGAAGTATCAGGGTTTCGGACGAATACTCATGTGTTACGAAGGCATTTCATATTTTTTAAAACTTATTTGAACTCCAGACCTTATGTGCGTTCAATATGCACCATTCAAAGCCACATCATCATTTTTCAACCCTTTCTGACTTCATTTGCTATTTTTCATGCATTTAATCTTTTTTTAGCTAAATGACCCTGAAATTGAAAAGCACTACAAATGAACTCTGAACAGGTTGAAACTTGGCATGGTAACATCATTTCACCCACATAGCATGTGCTAAAAAGTTGAGAGGGTTACGGAAAAAACTGGATGCACTTCGTGTACAAATAAGACAATCTCTTTCTAAGTATCATGGTTTCGGACGAAAACTCATTTGTTACGAAGGCAGTTCATATTTTTTAAACTTATTTGAACTCCAGACTTTTTGTGCGTTCAATATGCACCATTCAAAGCCACATCATCAATTTTCAACCCTTTCTGACTTCATTTGCTATTTTTCATGCATTTAATCTTTTTATTTTTGAGCTAAATGACCCTGAAATTGAAAAGCACTACAAATGAACTCTGAACAGGTTGAAACTTGGCATGGTAACTTAATTTCACCAACATAGCATGTGCTAAAAAGTTGAGAGGGTTACGGGAAAAACTGGATGCACTTCGTGTACAAACTAGACAATCTCTTTCGAAGTATCAGGGTTTCGGACGAAAACTCATTTGTTACGAAGGCAGTTCATATTTTTTAAACTTATTTGAACTCCAGACTTTTTGTGCATTCAATATGCGCCATTCAAAGCCACATCATCTATTTTCAACCCTTTCTGACTTCATTTGCTATTTTTCATGCATTTAATCTTTTTTTTAGCTAAATGACCCTGAAATTGAAAAGCACTACAAATGAACTCTGAACAGGTTGAAACTTGGCATGGTATCATCATTTCACCCACATAGTATGTGCTAAAAAGTTGAGAGGTTTATATAAAAAACTGGATGCACTTCGTGTACAAACTGGATAATCTCTTTCGAAGCATCAGGGTTTCGAACGAAAACTCATATGTTACAAAAGGCATTTCATTTCTTGACATGTAACTGCAGTGATATTCTAGATCAAAGCCATCAACAAAATAGTTGTGGAGAGAGAGTCTTCACTTTTTCTTCGCGTGTGTCCCTTGCTTATTGCGCCGTAACCATGGATAATCTTCATCGTTTAACAAGGTGCTTGGGTCAGCCTTCACTTTGAAGGGAGGAATTTAATGAAACTTTTCATAATCTTCAGACATGTCTATCTTGCCCTCCACTCCCACGATGTCTCTTTTCCCTGAAAGAACTATGTGGCGCTTTGACTCATCGTATGATGTATTCGCTTCCTTATCTTTTCTTTTTCTTGGTTTGGTAGACATGTCCTTCACATAGAAAACCTCCGCCACATCATTGGCTAGGATGAATGGTTCGTCTATGTGCCCAAGATTGTTCAGATCCACTGTTGTCATTCCATACTGTGGGTCTACCTGTACCCCGCCTCCTAACAGATTGACCCATTTGCTCCGAAACAAAGGGACCTTAAAATCATGTCCATAGTCAAGTTCCCATATGTCCACTATGTAACCATAATATGTGTCCTTCCCCCTGTTGGTTGCTGCATCAAAGCGGACACCACTGTTTTGGTTGGTGCTCTTTTGATCTTGGTCGATCTTGTAAAATGTATTCCGATTTATCTCGTACCCTTTGTAAGTCAATACAGTGGTGTCCGCTTTGATGTGTTTGCAACGAGTACAACTCATCTGCAACAGTGGTGTTACCCATGAGATGTGTTTGCAACCAACTGCCGAAAGTCCTGATGTGTTCACATGTAATCCAGTCATCACACTGCTCCGGGTGTTTGGAGCACAGAATATTCTTGAGTTCATTGACATACGGGGTCACTAAGGTAGAATTCTGTAGAACTGTGTAGTGTGCTTGAGACCAAGAATGCCCGTCCCTACATATTATTGAGTCTGCTCCTAGCGTGCCTTTTCCAGTCAGTCTCCCCTCATACCGCGATTGAGGGAGACCAATCGGCTTAAGGTCAGGAATGAAGTCAACACAAAACCCAATGACCTCCTCTGTTTGATGGCCCGTGGAGATGCTTCCTTCTGGCCTAGCACGGTTACGAACATATTTCTTTAAGACTCCCATGAACCTCTCAAAGGGGAACATGTTGTGTAGAAATACAGGGCCCAGAATGCCAATCTCATCGACTAGATGAACTAGGACGTGCGTCATGATATTGAAGAAGGATGGTGGGAACACCAGCTCAAAACTGACAAGACATTGCACCAAATCATTCTTTAACCTTGGTAGGATTTCTGGATCGATCACCTTCTGAGAGATTGCATTGAGGAATGCACATAGCTTCACAATGGCTAATCGAACATTTTCCGGGAGATGCTCCCTCAATGCAACCGGAAGCAGTTGCATCACACTCACGTGGCAGTCATGAGACTTTAGATTCTAAAACTTTTTCTCTGCCATATTTATTATTCCCTTTATATTCGACGAGAAGCCAGACGGGACCTTCATACTGAGCAGGCATTCAAAGAAGATTTCCTTCTCTTCTTTGGTTAAAGCGTAGCTGGCAGGACCATCATACTGCTTTGGATGCATGCCGTATTTTTCGTGCACATGTTGCTGCTCCTCTCATGCCTCCGGTGTATCTTTTGTCTTCCCATACATGCCCAAGAAGCCTAGCAGGTTCATGCAAAGATTCTTCATCACGTGCATCACGTCGATTGCAGAGCAGACCTCTAGGTCTTTCCAGTAGGGTAGGTCCCAAAATATAGATTTCTTCTTCCACATGGGTGTGCGTCCCTCAGCGTCATTAGGAACAGATAGTCCGCCGGGACCCTTTCCAAAGATTACTTGTAAATCATTGACCATAGCAAGTATGTGATCACCAGTACGGATGGCGGGCTTCTTCCGGTGATCTACCTCACCTTTGAAATGCTTGCCTTTCTTTCGACATTGATGGTTGGTCCGAAGAAATCGACGATGCCCCAGGTACACATTCTTCCTACATTTGTCCAAATATATACTTTTGGTGTCATCTAAATAGTGCGTGCATGCGTGGTATCCCTTGTTTGTCTATCCTGAAAGGTTACTGAGAGCAGGCCAATCATTGATGGTCACAAACAGCAACGCATGTAGGTTAAATTCCTCTTGGTCGTGCTCATCCCACACATGTACACCTTTTCCATTCCACAACTATAAAAGTTCTTCAACTAATGGCCTTAGGTACACATCAATGTCATTGCCGGGTTGCTTAGGGCCTTGGACGAGCACTGGCATCATAATGAACTTCCACTTCATGCACAACCAAGGAGGAAGGTTATAGATACATAGTCACGGGTCAGGTGCTATAATTGCTGCTCTGCTCCCCAAAAGGATTAATGCCATCCACACTTAAACCAAACCATACGTTCCTTGCGTCACATGCAAAGTCCCCCCACCTTCTCTCGATTTTTCTCCACTGCGACCCGTCAGCGGGTGCTCTCAACTTCCTGTCTTTCTTACAGTCTTCTTTGTGCCATCACATCAACTTGGCATGCTCTTTGTTTCTGAACAGACGTTTCAACCGTGGCATTATAGGAGCATACCACATCACTTGGCAGGAACCCTCTTCCTGGGGCGCTCGCCCTCAACATCACCAGGGTCATCTCGTCTGATCTTATACCGCAATGCACCGCATACTGGGCATGCGTTCAAATCCTCGTACTCACCGTGGTAGAGGATGCAGTCATTAGGGCAAGCATGTATCTTCTGCACCTCCAATCCTAGAGGGCACATAACCTTATTTGCTTTGTACGTACCGTCGGGCAATTCGTTATCCTTTGGAAGCTTCTTCTTCATTATTTTCTGTAGCATGCCACATCCCTTGTCAGATACACCATTTTCTGCCTTCCATTGCAGCAATTCCAGTGTGGTACCGAGCTTTGTGTTGCCATCTTTGCAATTTGGGTACAACCCTTTTTTGTGATCCTCTAACATGCGCTCGAACTTCAACTTCTCCCTTTCACTTTGGCATTCTCTCTTTGCATCAACAATGACCCGGTGAAGATCATCATCGGGCACATCATCTGGTTCCTCTTGATCTTCAGCTTCCCCCCGTTGCAGTATCACCGTATTCAGGGGGCCGATAGTTGTCATCATCCTCTTCTTCTTTGTTGTCTTCCATTATAACCCCTCTTTCTCCGTGCTTGGTCCAAACATTATAGTGTGGCATGAAACCCTTCTCAAGCAGGTGGATGTGAAGGGTTTTCGAGTCAGAGTAATCCTTCGTATTCCCACAGATAGGGCATGGACAATATATAAAAGCATTCTACTTGTTTGTCTCAGCCACTTTGAGAAATTTATGCAGGCCCTCAATGTACTCGGAGGTGCGTCGGTCACCGTACATCCATTGCCGGTTCATCTGCGTGCATTATGTAATTAAGTGTATCAAAAACCATTACAGAACATCATGAATAGAGAAGTGACCAAATTAATAGAAGATCATCATCACATTAAAACCAAAGTACAGTAGTGATCATCTAGAGCATCTAATTAAAACATACATTGAAACTATGTAAAACATTTAAATGCAACAACAAATGCGATCATAATCGCAACTAAGGTAACAATTGATCCAACAGCATAATGATACCAAGCCTCAGTATGAATGGCATATTTTCTAATCTTTCTAATCTTCAAGCGCATTGCATCCATCTTGATCTTGTGATCATCGACGACATCGGTAACATGCAACTCCAATTCCATCTTCTTCTCCTCAATTCTTTTCAATTTTTTCTTCAAGTAATTGTTTTCTTTTTCAACTAAATTTAACCTCTCGAAAGAGGGTCGGTTGGAATTTCCGGTTCACATACCTCCTAGATAAAAACATCTATGTCACGTTGGTCGGCATAATTGTCATAAACAATAAATGAAACAAATAGTTATAAAAGATAATATACCACATCCGAATCATATACAGGACGAGGGCCGACGGGGGCGGATAACAAAACCATGGGACTATATAATAACAAACAATAATAAAAGTAGGAAAATTATACAAGTATCTATCTAAATCATACAAGTAGAATTTTTTTTCTTTTAGAAAGAAGATAAGAACAAGAGGCTCACCACGGTGGTGCCGGCGACGAGATCGGCTCGGGCGATCGACGGCGGTGAGGACAGGGACGGGACAGGACGGACCGCCAAACCTAGACAAATCTTGAGGAAAATGGAGCTTGGAGGTCGAGCTTGGAGAGGAGAAAGCTTAAGTGTGGCTCGGGCATTTCATCAAACACCTCATGTGCATAGGAGGTGAGAGCAGAGCAACACACACCTGCACACGCCGGCCGACCAAAAAATAGAGGAGTGAGTGGGCAGGGGCGGGGGTATATATAGGACTATCTTTAGTCCCGGTTGGTGGCTAGAACCGGGACAGAAGACTGACCTTTGGTCCCGGTTCCAGCCACCAACCGCGACTAAAGGTGCTGGGCCAGGAGCGAGGCCCATTGGTCCCGGTTCGTGTCTGGAACCGGGACCAAAGGGGTCAGACGAACCGGGACCAATGGCCCCCAAGGCCCGGCCGGCGCCCTGGCCTCACGAACCGGGACTGATGCACCCTTTGGTCCCGGTTCGTAAGTGAACCGGGATTAATGCCCAATCACTTTGAGCTGGAGGACCCTGCCGGTCAAGAGTATCAGGCTTAGGTTCTGGACCAGTTTTTTTAACTCAGTCTTGTAGTTGGGATCATGAAGTGCATATTTCTCAAATGCCCTCTCAAATTTCTCAATATTGTCTAGCATTACAAATGTAGAGTTCCATCTAGTAGCCACATCAATATTAATCAAACCTTTACTCGCTACCTTGCTGAGCTGCACACACTTCTTAAATACATCCAGTCTAGTTGGGGAGGCTCTAACAAACTTGATAGCATTGCGAATTCTGTTTACAGGATGGCACATTATCTTTAGCCCATCTTGGACCACAATATTAACAATGTGAGCCACACACCTCATGTGAAGATATTGACTTCTTGCATGTGTATAGCCCCTATTAGTCAAAGATCTCTTCATGAAGGCTAAGCAAGTGTCATTAGAACTCGCATTATCTATGGTAATAGTGCACACTCGTTCAATGCCCCACTCAATCAGTAATTTTTCTAACGATTTCCCAATATCGTCCAGTTTGTGTCCATCTACCAAGACAAAGCTATTTTTTTCTAAGCTTCCACCCAGAATCAATGAAATGTGCAGTAAGAACCAGGTAGCTTTGTTGTCTTTTTTATGTCCATGTATCAGTGGTGAGGCAAACAGTTTGACGTGAATCAATGAAATATTTTCTAAGGATAGCTTTCTCAGCTTCATAAAGAGCAATGACATCTCTATACATTGTTGTCCTAGATGGCACATTGAACCTATGGCAAGCTTTAGACATGAAGAACCTAAAACCTTCTTTCTCTGCAAATATGAATGGAAGCTCATCTATCACTATCATGCGAGTAAATGCTTCCCTAACTTCTTTCTCAATGTATTGCCAAAGAACCACAGAATTACCATCAACACAAAGTTGGTAGGTAAGCTTGGTTTGATTGCTACCAATGTGGGCAGGATTTTTTTTGCAAATCTTCAAATGGTTGACTAAAGAAGCAGTACCTGCCGATGTGGATTTGCAACCCAATACATCATTACAATAGTTGCAGTTAGCATGATCCGGATCATCGTTCTGAATTGTGAAATGCATCCATGCCTTTGACCTCTTGTTCCTTTTCTTGCTAACACTGTCAGGGGTAACATCAGGTTCTGTTTCAGGTAAGGAACCTTGACCAGCAGCATAACCAGCACCAAGGTTGACCTCGGACATCTGAAAAAATAAGTCAGGTAGTTTCCATTCAGATCAGTGACTAATAGCAGAACCAACACTGGAAAATAAAGAATTTACTACAAAACTAAATAGGAAACATCTATGTGTGTGTTTGCAATTACCAGATTAAGTTCTTCTGCAAGTCATCACACAACTATTCTAGCATGAGATCTGGGAGATGTTATCGCAACCGCACGTCATCACATCTATCATCTATGTGTGTGTTTGCTACTAAACTACTATTCTATTTCTACCAGAGACAGAGTGAACCAAAGATGAAAAAATGAAGTTGCTTAGTTGCTTACCATCCGGCATCGGGGGCTCGTGGCTTGCTCCATGGAGGCATGCGTCGGCGCGCGCGACGGAGGGTGGAGGTCAGCGACGCGGAGGACGGAGGGCGGAAGTTAGCGACGCCGGTGCGCGTGACAGACGACGGATGGCGGAGGTCAGCGATGCCGGTGCACACGACGGAGGATGGAGGGTGGACGTGAACAGAGCTTTGCCTGCTGGGGGGAGCGGATGGATGCGCCGGACGGCCGGAGTGTGACATAGCTAGGGCACCGCCGCCATCCTCTGCTTTCTGCGGCTCTGCCTCTCCCCTCTGCCGCTCTGCATGTGCGTGCGTGAGGGTGAGGCCGTGAATCGCTAGGGTTGAAGGAAGAGGGGAAGGCCCGTGCGTGCGTGAGGTTACTGGGCCTAGGAATTGTCGAAGCTGATGGGCCTTTTCAGTTTTGTTCGGTTTAACTGAATTATTTCGGTTTTAAACCGAAAAAAAGAATTGAATATGGTTTCCTATTTTGCAAACTGAAACCATAACCAGAACCCGAAAGAACCAAAATTTTGGTTCGGTTTGGTTTTTTCGGTTCGGTTTTGCACAGGGTGAATCTCCAGTGTATAGAGGCAACCTTGCCTCTAAGGTAGGCCCCGCATGGCTTTCCTCTTACCAAATGAAAAAGGCACAATGTATAGACTCTAACCAGCCTCTAAGGTGGGCCCTAGCAAAAATTAAAAAAGTATTGATTAGCACCACATTTGTCCAAACAACCATCTTTATCTTGTACTTTATTATGGCTTTCTAAGGTTGACAAGTGGGACCTCATGGATTGTTAAAATGTTAGAGGCAGCCTCTAAGAGCATCTCCAACAGACGCGCGGTTGCGCGACGTGCTAAAGTTTTTTTGCAGCGCCGAAATAGCGTTTTAGCGCGCTGGGCTGGTGTTTGCTTTAGCAGAAGCGCAAAAACACGGCGCCCAATCCGGCGGCCCCACCCGCAGCAGCCTAGATTTTGCAGCGCGCGCGAGCGGGCGCATCAAATAAGCAGCGCGCGATGCCATTTTCCTCCGCGCGCTAAACAAACTTTACCGCGCGCGCGATTTTAGCGTGGCTGCTGGAGCACCCGTTTCGGTTCCACGCGCGCAATAAAGCAGTTTTTCCAGCTAAGATAGCACGCCTGTTGGAGATGCTCTAAGGTTAGAAGCGACGCTAGCCAATTTTTTGTTAGAGGCAGCTCATGCAATGTACAGAGGCTGCCTCTAAGACGAGAGAGAGCGCTTAGAGGCAGCAAAAATCATACTACACTATGGGTGAGGTGGTCCTGCAAATTGCAAAGTAGTGTCAGCGTTTTTAGTTTCAGCAGTGCCATCTGAAAAAGCATTGGTGTCCACCCATGAGGGTAAATACTGCGGTATTATTTAAAGTAAGAGTTAAAAGCATTGGGGGTCCTAGAACTTGCTCAGAATGTGATGGTTTAGTCCTACAACTTGCAAAATGGACCTACCCACTCCTACAACTTGCATCAAATGTGCAAGTTTGGTCCTGGATGAATCAGTGATCGACAAGTGGACGCCTAGGCCCCGAGCAGGTCAGCGCGTGGCATTTTGCAAAGAGCCCCTTGCCTTTCATTTGAATCAACCCGCACAACACTCTGGACAACAACGGGGGAACACCTGAATTTATTACTGTATTTATTATGTCGAGGGGAACTCCTGTAGCTTATCCCCACTCGTCCCCCTTTCACCATCCTTCTCCCTGTCGGCGCACACGAGGCCGTTGCTGACGTGAGCAACAATGGCTGCCTCGCCGGAGCTCGGTGGTCCTCCAGTGCCGCCTCCCTCCGCTCATCTAGTCCGGCCGCCTGCTGTCTTTCCTCCAGACTATGGTGAGGGGTCCTCTGCTCTGCATCTCCTCTCCCTGTTCCTTTTCTTGTATGTGCCGGGCCAAGTACGGGCTAGTACGGCGGATCCGTGCGATTTGCAAGCAGATTCAAGGTTCTGAATTGCTTTGATCTTGCAATGTGGCATTCTTACCATGAAAGCAAGCTAGGGTTTTGAGCGATGCATTTAGCCTAGGGTTTCTCTAGAAATTTATGGGTTTCGGGCATGAAGATAGTGCTGTAGCGCGGAAGCATCCTATTTTGTTTTGTGTAGATTTGCTTACAGTCCCTGTAGTGGTGGATTTCGAATCATAGTGAACTGTCAGTTAGGGTTTTGATGAAGAAGGTGGCCCAGTAGCTATTTATGTTGTTGCTTACAATTCAGTTAACTGAATTTGTGCAGTTAAGTTAACAGACAGTGTTATATTCAGTTAACTGAATTTTTAACTGAATTTTGCAAACATGGAAAAAAATCTGACTACCTTTTTTTTTGCGAGAAAAAAATCTGACTACCTTAAGTCCACACAGTCACCTTAGAATGATATTCAATGGCATGGACATATAGAACAAGCAAAAGAGCATTTAGACAATGGTCATCTATTAATTAACCAACCATACCATCAGATGGGTCAGAATCAAATCCTTTGTTCAGAGAGCGACAAGCAAAACTATCATAGTACCAACCCTACCATACACTAATGCTCAACGACACACAATTATTTTAGCAATATCTCCTATGTCATGGGCATATATAACAAGCAAAAGACCGTTTGGACAATGGTAACCGATCAATGAGCAAACCAGCAGATGGTTCATATCAATCGTTTAGAGTTCACAGTGCAACAAATCGACCATGGAATCAGCCTTAAAGGACACACTAAATGTCTACTTCACAAATCAACTATTTCAGCAATCTGACTAGATGTGCTAGACAACTTGAGTGTAGAAAAAAGCAGAACCTTTACGAAGCTTGCCATGCTCTACTTGAGAGGACTCCTCACAGCTGTGCTTCTTCTTCATGACTCCACCTTCCTTGGCATCCAGTGGTTTCCCTTTCATCCTGAGCCTTCCCCCGACGATGTTCTGGTAGTCCGACATCTCGCTGCCAGAGGCGGATCCCTCCACTACCTACACACATGTGCACAAGCTTGAGTCATTCCCATGTTCTGCAGAACAGTAGGAGCTTACGCACAATGGCACATGACGCAAGCCTCAACTGATTGCGTCCGCTTCTATCACGACGCAAATCTGCTGCATGACTCAGCCACTCGGACTCCACGGCACATGATGCTAACTAACCAACGCAACGGCAGACAACCGTTGCTGCGTTTGATCCTTGTCTATAATTTTATAATCCAGTAACATTTGACTAATCTCCTAAGTTGTAATGTCTATATACAGTTGGTCATGTGCTGACCATATAGAACTTTTGTAAATACAGAAATACAATGCTAGAATTCTTGTACTAAATGGAAAGAATGGAGATAATAATAATTTTATGGAGGCAGAGAGAGATGTTGCTTTGCCCAGGAGAGAAGAAACTGGATATAGAAGTATAGAGCACGCAGAGGTTTTGGCACCGCAGGGCTTGTGCCTTTTCTCTTGTTCTCATTAACCAAAATGAATTGGACTACATGGCTTTATAACACGCGCACACACATGGTCAAGCCACCAACAGCTTGATCCGCTAATCTCTCCACTACCCATACACACGCGCACAAGCTTGATTCATTCCCAAGTCTGCAGAACACACAAGGGAAAGAACTTTTTTCCCCCGAACCCTAGACTCCCTGGCGGCGACTAGGGTTTGGGTGGACGTTGACGGCGCCCGCGGATTCCATCGGCGGGGCGCATCACTAGCGCGGGGACGATGGCAACATCGGCTGCCGGCAAGGGCTGGAAGCGCAGCGGCGCCCTCTCCCCTCGCTCCGCGCGAGCGCAGATGGAGGAAGCGCTCGGAAAGTTGGACATCTTCGAGGAGGAGGCGACACCCCTGGTGATCGACGACGCCAACGACGATGCTCCGACAAAGTGGCTGCTAGCAGGGAAGGTTTTGCACCGCAATCTTCTTCACATCCAGACGATCTGCAACGCCCTTCCCCTGCTTGGGGAAACCCTAGGGGCCTGACTTTCCGCCCACTAGGAGAGAATATGTTTGCTGCTGAGTTTGAATCCAAGCGAGATCGAGACCGTGTTTGGAGGGAGCACCCTGGCACATCAGCAAAAACGCGGTGATCCAGGAGAATTTCGAAGAACACATGCAGCCTTCTGAGCTCAAGTTTGACCGGCTGCCAGTCTGGGTAAGGGTAGTTAATCTACCGTATAACTTGAGGAACGACACACGGGGCTTGGCGATAGCCCGACAGATTGACAAGCACGCATCCATCGTCCAAATTGATCCGATGGGGGGCTTCTTGAGAGCGAGAGTCACTATTGATGTGCTCAAACCCCTCCGCACATGGATTGTCATTGAATCAACCAATAGAGACAAGGTGGACTGCTTTGATATCGAGTATGAACAGATCCCCCACTTTTGCTTCTCTTGTGGCAGATTGGGCCATTCCGATCTCTTCTGTCCCACTCCAGGGACACGGGATCCTAATGGTGATCTGCCCTTTAAGGCTAGCCTTCGGGCTGCTGAGGATAGGAAGAAAGGTTTTTCTGGTGAGAACTCGGTGAAGGAAAAGCAAGATACACAGTGCAGCACACGTGAATCACGTTCGTCAAGCTCCAAGCAGAAGGAGGGGGTCGAGGTGACATCCCCAGCCAAGAATCCAGTCTAGAACAAGAGGAAAGGAGGGCCACCGATCCAAGTCTACCGAAAAGTGGCGCCCACTCCTCTGGCCATTACAGAGAAAGGAGAAGGGCCTGTGAAGACAGCTGGTGGGCGGGGTTCAGCTCCAGAGACAGAGACTGAAAACTTGGGCAATATATTTGTTGAGAGAGAACCAAAGAAGAAGAAACCGACAACACCAACGTCTGAATCCTCGGCAGCGGCTGCTAGTCAGCGCTGCCTGTCGCAATGAGTACTATCTGTTGGAACTGTCGGGGGCTTGGGAACCCCCAGACAGTTCGAGAGCTTCGCAAGATTGTGAAGCAAGAAGGCCCCGCCCTTCTGTTCGCAATGGAGACCAAAATCAAGGGCAAAAGAGTGGAAGACTTGAAATTTTGTTTAGGCTTTTCTGGTTGTTTAGCCATCGATAGTGATGGGCTTAGTGGTGGTATTGGCCTGTTTTGGTCAAAAGATGTTGAAGTCAAGTTGGAAAATTATAGTCAGTCGCATGTTGATGTATCGGTTAAAAGAGACAATAAAACTTGGCGTTTTACTGGTTTCTACGGAGAGCCACGGGTGGAAAATAGACACCATAGCTGGCGTTTCCTTCGCACTTTATTTGCTGTCCCGCATGACGCATGGATCTGCATGGGAGATTTCAACGAGACAATGCAGGCGGACGAGCACTTCAGTGTCAATGCTAGGCCGGAGGCCCAGATGAGGGCGTTCCGGGATGCGGTTGATGACTGTTCCCTACAGGATTTGGGATGGAGAAGTACACCCTATACATGGGATAATTGGCAAGCCGGGTCGGCAAACGTAAAGGCTCGCCTTGATCGGGCCCTTGCTAACGACTGGTTTTTGAATCTGTTCCAGTACACTGCTATCAAGCATATTAGCAGCGTGGAGTCAGATCACTGTTATGTAGCTGTTGAGTTCAGAACTAGCATGGCTAATCACTGGCCTCGAGCCCAACGGAGTTTCAGATATGAAAACGTTTGGCAGTCCCATGGTCAGTATGATCAGATTGTACGCGACTTGTGGCATGCAGGGGCTGGTCGAGGAGGCTTGCAGGGCATTATGGATACGCTGGCAGCCGTCCAAAAGGATCTGGGTGCCTGGGGCGAGCGCGAATTCGGAAACTTATCAAAGAAAGTTCGCAAGCTACAGAAACGCCTAGAACGTCTAAGGAGCATCTCAATGGGCCAGGGGCCTACGGAGGAGGAGCTCGTTGTTGCAGCGCAACTGCGAGAAGCCATGAGACAGGAAGAAATCTAGCTCAAGCAGAGATCGCGTGTGCTTTGGTTACGGGAGGGAGATCGCAATACTGGTTATTTTCAAGCTCAAGCCGCTCACCGTAAAAGAATGAATCGAATCACTTCTCTGGAGAACATACATGGTCAGATTTTGCAAGACCCGGAGGAGGTGAAGAAGTAAATTAGCGACTTCTATCACGCCTTGTATCAGACACAAGGCTTCCACCCGATGGAAGAATTATTAAACTGCGTGCAACCGAGTGTCACGGATCAAATGAATGACTATGTCAACAAACCATATGTTGCGGAAGAAGTAAAAAAGGCTCTATTTGACATGGCACCGTCAAAGGCCCCGGGGGTCGACGGGTTCACAGCAGGTTTTTATCAACGGCATTGGGAAGTTCTTGGAGAGGACATCACAGTGGCCGTCCTAGAGTTTTTGAACGGAGGGGAATTACCATTGGGACTGAACGACACATCCATAACTTTGATCCCAAAGGTACGACATCCGCAAAAAATATCTCAATTCCGGCCTATTGCCTTATGCCCTGTTCTATATAAGATTGCAGTCAAGGCAATTGCCAATAGAGTCCGAGGGATTTTGGATGAGGTGATTGGAGAAGAACAAAGTGCATTTGTTCTGGGACGATTAATCAAGGATAATGTACTTGTGGCGTACGAAAGCATTCATGCGATCAAAAGACGCAAGAAAGGAGTGAAGCTTGATATGCTCAAGGCCTATGATAGAGTGGAATGGCACTATCTCGAAGCGATGTTACTTAAGCTGGGCTTTGGTGATAACTTTGTTCGCTTAATCATGAAGTGTGTGATCTCGGTGAGGTTCACAATCAAGGTAAATGGAGAGCTTCTCCCCTACTTCACTCCTTCGAGGGGGCTCTGTCAGGGATGCCCCATGTCGCCATACTTGTTTTTGTTGTGTGCCCAGGGCCTTACCTCACTTCTGAATAATTTTGGCGGTGTATACATTGATAGAGGCATCAGGGTGAGTCCGCATGCACCTTGGGTTAATCATCTTCTATTTGCTGACGACAGCTTGATCTTTCTCAGTGCAAAAACCCAAAGTACAGAGAGGCTTAATGAGATTCTCCGGATATATGCTGAATGTTCTGGACAGGCAGTAAACCCGGAGAAAAGTTCCATCTACTTCAGTGGCAATACGGGACAGCCCCTATGACAGACTCTAAAACAGTCTCTCGGGATTCATGTAGAAGCATTTTCAGAACGCTACCTGGGACTCCCAACTGCTATTGGTAGAATCACCAGTGGGACATTTGTTCATATGGTGGATAGATGTCATGATAAAATGCGAGGCTGGTCAGAGCGGAACATGGTTTGTGCTGCGAGAGAGGTTCTTCTCAAGACAGTTATCCAGTCTATTCCAACTTTCAGCATGAGTTGTTTCCTCCTGACTAAAAAGGTGTGTAAGAGTGTTACTTCATGCATGGCGAAATATTGGTGGGGGAGCTCGATTGACAAGCGTTGTCTCCATTGGCTATCATGGAACAAACTTGCGACACCAAAGGTGAAGGGCGGCATGGGTTTCCGGAATTTGCAGTTTTTCAACTTGGCGATGCTTGGAAAACAGGGATGGTGCCTTCTCACAAAACCGGACTCATTGTGTGCCAGGGTGCTGAAGGGCAAGTACTTCCCGCATACGGATTTTCTCAATGCCACAGCCCCGGCTCGAGCATAGGCGACTTGGAAGGCCATCATAGCAGGGCGGGACGCTCTCCATGTCGGTCTTATACACCGAGTTGGCGACGGTACAACCATATCAATATGGACAGACAATTGGATTCCAAGCACACCCACTTTGAAACCTAGGGGCCGCCTTGGCACTGCTCCGCTGACTAGAGTTTCTGAACTCATTGATGATTATACTGGGAATTGGAATGAACAGATTGTTCGTCAGAATTTCTTGCATCCGGATGCGGTGGCAATTTTAAACATACCTTTGAACCCTTCGGGTGGTGAACATACTTTGGCTTGGGCTTTGGAGAAGTCGGGCATCTACTCTGTAAAATCAGCATATCGTTCTCTTCTGACTCGCAACGAGCTTGGCTCTTTAGAGGAAGGGGCGACTACAGAAACATCATCAGCTAATACACAGTTGTGGACTGCCTTATGGAGACTTAAAGTCGTCCCCAAGGTCCGAGTTTTTTGGTGGAGAGTACTTCGAGGGATACTCCTTGATTCTGTCACCTTGTGACATCGACACATCAAGCAGCTTGGCTTGTGTGACATCTGCAAGGCGATGGAGGAAGACATGCTACATGCAATGATACATTGCACACATGCAAAGAAGTTCTAGACTGCAGCTCGGGACAGATTCCAGCTTCATCTCCCACGGCTGCATCGGGATACTTGGGCACATGATATCTTGCTTGACCACATGTTCACAGATGAGGAAAGATGCAAGATAATTACGATTATGCACAGCATTTGGTCGTCACGCAATTGCTGGATACATGAGCGCGATGGCTACGACCCTGTCCAAGCTCTGAAGTGGATCCATGAAACCTTGGCGATCTTCGAATTCCCTTCTTCGCGACGGAGAGTGACGGCTGGTCAGTGTTGGCGACCACCAGAAGCAGGCTGGGTTACAATCAACACTGATGGAGCGCTGAATGTGTAGGACATGAAGGGAGGAGCGGGAGGTGGCCCGCTCACACATTGCGTTCTTTGGAGCCTGGAGCAAACCTCTACACGGCATCACCGACCCCTTCATTACAGAACTCCTAGCTCTGCGTGACGGGATGAATTTTGCTCAACTTCGTGGCTTCTCACATGTGATAATGGAGATTGACTGCTTGGAGTTAGTCGATCTATGGAAATCGCGCAGCAACACTAGGTCTGTTGCAGCGCCTATCTTGGATGAATTAGAGGAAATTGGTGCTAGTTTTGCTTCTCTTTCTATTACTCATGTCAGTAGGGATGCTAATGTACCGGCGCATCAGTGTGCTCGTTTAGCTTGCTCACTTGATGGCACCGAGAGTTGGCTTGACATAAGCCCTGAGTTTCTAGTTTCATACCTACGGACGGACTGTAACACTATGATCGTTCATTAATATAGTTTCCAAATTCGCTGCAAAAAAAAAAAGTCAGCAGAACACACGGAGCTTGCCCACAACTGCGCACGAACCCAAGCCTCAACTGATTGCGTCCACTTCTAATCTACCGCATGACTCGGTCCATGGAGCTCTGCACATGCTGCTAACACATCCATGCAGGCTACTAACCAACGCGACGGCACGCACACACATTAGTGCCACACGAACGGCAAAAATAAGTGGAATTTGTGGGAGAACAGAAGAGAATTAATTTACTTTCCCCTTACCTCGGCCCCTTCTAACCCTAGACCGTACCCCTGTACTAGGCCGCATACTATACTCGTATCTCTACTGCTCCTTGCTGATAGCATAAATCGGTCAGACACACTGTAAACTGGCGATGTGGGATTAAAAAACATCCACCCGAAGTACAGTTCGTCCTTTACTTACCCGAGCGGCCACCTCCGATCCGCGACGCCGGCGCGGGCAGGCCAGGATAGGACGGCAACGAAGCCGTCTCCGATGACGAGAGAGCGCTTGGGTGTTGTTGCCACAGGCCTCTATCTCTCGCACGGACGGAGGTAGAAGAAGACACAAGACACAAGAAATTCCGGGCCGGCGCACGAACGCCGCCACGGGCGCTCAAACGCCCTAATCTTTTCTCTTTTTCACAGGCTACATGCTCGGCAACTCCCGGGTTTCAACCATCACGCGGTCTACGGGATTTATACCCGGGCTGGCGCATGCACACGACTCAGCCCACCCCGCCCCACGCACACGACCTGCATGCCCGGCCGCATGCGCCCACGACGCGCTCACCGCGGCCGCTTCCAACGCATTGCTAACCACCTAGCTAGATCACATGGCTGTACCACTACGCCACACACGCACACGCTTGGGCACGCACACACACACCCGAGCCCGCCACGATCGGACCCGACGCGGCCACCGCACGCACGCACGCGCACCGCGCCTGACCCGTCCGAGCCGTGGCTTATTTGCCCAACATTGGGATGGAGGGATGGAGAATGGAAGAACGGCGGCGGAGAGGACTGGAGGGTCACCGCCGGCGTTGACTGGATTTGCGGATCGGGCGTGGGGGACGAAGTGCAAGAAGAGGCGTGTGTGCGTGTGTGATGGCTGCTTCTTCGGCCGCTCCATACGAGATATTTTACTGGGCTCTCACTTGGGCTTGTCGGGCCAAAAGGCAACCAGGCCGGACACGTGGCTCTCTTTTTTCTTTTCTTTTGGGCAGCTCTTGTTACAGTTGAGGTCACCTCCTCTGAATTTCTACTAGACGCGTGCAGTTACCGCTCAACGTGGAGCCTGAATACTGGAGGTTCTCCATTGACAGCCATTTATATGCGCTTAACCTGTTGGGTTCGTCGCCATGCATGTCAACTTATCTATTACCAATTTGCTAGCTTAATTTCAGGTCACAACACAATAACCGACAACTACTTCCAAATTACCAAATTGAAAGGTTGCAAATTAGTACAGTAGTATATTAATCCCAACTCGCAAGCATCGAGAACTCATACATTGTTCGTCACACAGCTTAATTAAGCAGGCATCCTACTCTGCCATGTTCACAAGCCTAGATAATAACATCATGTACAAATTAACCATCGGTGAACTTTTCTGCGTAAAAAGAAATTGGCCGGTCTGCATTCATTTCTAGATCCAGGCCGGCTGAGAAAAGTAGTAGTACGTAGCTAGCTAGCTAGCTAGCAGCAGCAACCATATAGATACATCACCGGATGTTCTTGCCTCCTTTGGTTTTCCTTCCTCTCCTAGAGCTGTGACGGGCTTATGGCCCACTCCTCTTCGCTTGTTATCATGGCTGTCTAGATCCTCTCCAGCTTCATCTAACTCTGGTTGGATCAATCATGGTATATACTCTGACCGGTCCTGGCAAGCAAAACGAAACAGTAGGAAAAGTAGATATTCAGGCCCTAGCATACCGATGAACTACTATACAAAGAAGGAACCAACAAGAGGAGATTAAAGAAACAGACTAACTATATATACCGGAAAAAAGCAATGGATTAACAATATATATTACATGCAGATCGATGTTTGTTTCCATGCTGTAGGGTTCACATGTGTAAAATAGGTGCCATCTCTTTTCAGTACCTTCATCATTTGCATAAGCCTCGGCATGCTGGATATGACTCAATTTGTCCCACTCAGGGCCAGACTTCCCCCGAGCCATGGAAGCGAGTACCTCTGGGCTACAGTCCAGCAACAAATGACTTGGCTTTACAGCTTGCAGGTATGACGGGAGTCGTTTTTCGCTGTAGTAAACCGTCAGGACGAGTCTCTGGAGTGCATCCATCTCCTGCAGCGACACGAGCTTTCCGCAACGATCGATCTCAAGCTTTTGCAATTTGGGGAAATTGAAGATCCTAGTCAGGTCAGGCAAGTCATACAGGTCGAACTCGACTACAGAAGCAAAGCTCTCTACAGACTGGAGTCGTTGGACGCGCCATATGGTTAACTTTTTCAAAGCCCTTGTATGGGAGGCAAGGCCAGGAGGGATACACCTCAACTTGCAACTACTGATGGAAAGTTCCTCCAAGGACAGCATAGCTTGCAGTTTCTCCTCCCACTCCCACTCCTCCCATTCCACCATTCTATTCAACATCAATCTGTGTAGTCTCGGAAAAGCAGCCACCGCCTGGGATGAAGTATGGTGACGATGATTGTAGGGTTGCACGAATTCAGGCCCAACACGCTTGATTGCTGGAGCATGCCCGACTAGTAGGTTCTCCAGCCATGGGAGCTGACATAGGCCATCAGGGAGTTGGGTGCAGCAAGCCAGGTCTTTCATTGCTAGTATCCTCAAGCTATTGAGTGGCGTCATCGTTGTCGACATCATCCATCTTGGGAGCTGACGCCCAAAGTATCCAATGATGCGAATAACTTCTATGCAAGGTGGAGGAAAAAGCTCATCAAACACCCCCTCGATTATTCCTTGATCCTTCTCAGATACTCCCTCTTTGACCAATCCATCATTGCCCAGTCTACTACTGGAGTCTAAGCTCAGCACTGACAACTGCACCTTTTCATGAAGCCTAGCCTTTATGGCGGAGGAGGCAGCAGATACATTCTCAAGACTCAACAATCCAATCTGTCTAAGCTGGGAAAGAGGTCCAAGCTCTTCCAAACTGCACAACTCACCATCCATGTGGGCTCGGAATCCATATATTGTTCTCAATTTTGTTAGAGCACGGAAACCCCTAGGCATATTTACACGTGTGACACCAAGCCCAAGATGTCTCATTTCCCGTAACTTTACAATGCTATCGGAAAGTTTAACAAGATTCTCACAACCATCAAGACTAATGTGTTGTAGGAATTTCATCTTGTGAATGTTGTCTGGTAGGCTTTTTATATCATTGCAATTTTTTACTGCCCCCCCCCCCCCCCCCCCCCCCCCCCCCCCCCCCCCCCCCCCCCCCCCCCCCCCCCCCCCCCCCCCCCCCCCCCCCCCCCCCCCCCCCCCCCCCCCCCCCCCCCCCCCCCCCCCCCCCCCCCCCCCCCCCCCCCCCCCCCCCCCCCCCCCCCCCCCCCCCCCCCCCCCCCCCCCCCCCCCCCCCCCCCCCCCCCCCCCCCCCCCCCCCCCCCCCCCCCCCCCCCCCCCCCCCCCCCCCCCCCCCCCCCCCCCCCCCCCCCCCCCCCCCCCCCCCCCCCCCCCCCCCCCCCCCCCCCCCCCCCCCCCCCCCCCCCCCCCCCCCCCCCCCCCCCCCCCCCCCCCCCCCCCCCCCCCCCCCCCCCCCCCCCCCCCCCCCCCCCCCCCCCCCCCCCCCCCCCCCCCCCCCCCCCCCCCCCCCCCCCCCCCCCCCCCCCCCCCCCCCCCCCCCCCCCCCCCCCCCCCCCCCCCCCCCCCCCCCCCCCCCCCCCCCCCCCCCCCCCCCCCCCCCCCCCCCCCCCCCCCCCCCCCCCCCCCCCCCCCCCCCCCCCCCCCCCCCCCCCCCCCCCCCCCCCCCCCCCCCCCCCCCCCCCCCCCCCCCCCCCCCCCCCCCCCCCCCCCCCCCCCCCCCCCCCCCCCCCCCCCCCCCCCCCCCCCCCCCCCCCCCCCCCCCCCCCCCCCCCCCCCCCCCCCCCCCCCCCCCCCCCCCCCCCCCCCCCCCCCCCCCCCCCCCCCCCCCCCCCCCCCCCCCCCCCCCCCCCCCCCCCCCCCCCCCCCCCCCCCCCCCCCCCCCCCCCCCCCCCCCCCCCCCCCCCCCCCCCCCCCCCCCCCCCCCCCCCCCCCCCCCCCCCCCCCCCCCCCCCCCCCCCCCCCCCCCCCCCCCCCCCCCCCCCCCCCCCCCAGACATCTTGAACCGTCACCCCATATGAGAGGGCAACTAGTACAATGTTTACATACGTACAATGTTTACATACGACATGCGCAGATTCACTAGTACAAATCGGGCCTTTGCACATGGTTCTGAAAACCGTCACCCCAGGACTTTGCACACGTTTGAGAACCCGTGTGCATAGTGGCACTCATCGCACATGTTTAGTCTAGCGAGACCATGTGTGATGTCAATATGTAGTTTCGAAAAAGAAAAATACGATGGTGCCACTCGCCACCGCCGCCGCCTCACTTTGCTGCCATAGTTACCTACCACCGTCAGAGCCGCGCTCATCGGCCCCAATGACGAGGTCGTTGATTCGAGGAACAACCGCCCGAGCTGCTCCTCGTCCTCCGCTCTGCTGTAGGCGGGGAAAGGGCAGCACCGCTAGATCTTGTGGAAGAGGAAGGGGCACCACCGCCAGATCAAGTGGAGGAAGGAGGAAGAGCCAGCGCCAGCGCCAGCACTGAATCCGGTGAAGGCGGGAGGCGGCGACGCACACGAAGGGGAGCAAACAGCCGCCGTGGAACTCTGGAGGCGAGATCCTGCAGGTGTTCGAGAGAGGGAGGTGGGGAAGAGGTTGGAGAGGGCGGCGTTGTTCCAGGAGGTCATTGGCGGTTGGGAGGGAGGGTGCTACTGGGCGGCGACGGTGCTCGGTGCATGTGTTTGAGAGGAAAGCGAGACTGCGATTGGGAGACAATGGCGGCTGTGATTGCGAGGGTTGGACATTTTCTCTAGGGTTTCGGCCTCATTATATAGCATTTGGAGATGGGCCAGGCTGGGCTGAACTGGGCCGGCTATTTAATCGCACACGGTTCATAGTAAAACAGAGTCACAGAGCATGCTCCCGACAAATCCTATTCGGCGCCCTCTGCGCCCGCTACAGTACACCTCGCAAACGGGCGCATACCCCCCTCTCCGCTGGGCCGGCCCATCTAGCATTTTTTTCTCTGCTTTTTCAGAACGCAAAAAAGTCTGCCAGCACTGTGATTCGAACATGGGACGTCCTACTTTACTGTAAGCTGTGGTAACCACCCCGCCATCCCCAACTGGACGTGCTACTTTCATCTTTTTATGTCTTTACTTCGTTCTTTTTTTTTTCTGTTTTTGTTTTTCATTTTTTTCTTTTTTCTTTTTTCTTCATCCTTGGTTCGACGAACTTTTTTTTCAAATTCGTGAACTTTTTCTTCAAAATCAATGAACTTTTTTCAAATTCGATGAACTTTTTTCAAATTCAATGAACTTTTTTAAATTTGATGAACTTTTCTTCTTCCTGGGTTTGATGAACTTTTCTTCAAATCTGATGAACTTTTTTCAAGATTGGTGAACTTTTTTCAAAATGGATGAACTATTTTTTCAAATCGATGAACTTTTTTGAAAAGTGATGAATTTTTGATTCAAAATCGATGAACTTTTTCCAAATTTCGTTAACTTTTTCCAAAATTTGATGAACTTTTTTAAAAATCAAGGAACTTTTTCAAATTGAGGAATTCTTTTTCAAAATTGATGATTTTTTTATTTTTTTGAAAAGCCAACACGGTCAACTGCGAATTGGTCAAAAGTTTAACAGTCAACTGAATTGAACAATCAACGCGTCAAATGAATCGAACGAGCGAATTTTTTGTTTGGCGAGCGATCGAAGGAAGGGATCAAAGGAAGGGATCGATCCAGCTAAATGGGGCGGCCCAAGTGAGCTGGGACGTGAGCGCCATCATGCAAAAGCGGCGCATAAGGCGCCAACGAGGAGGAGCCGGCCAGAAGCATCGATCTGCTATGAACGTCGCTGCCCGAGGAGTGTGTGCACAGCCCGCGTATTTTTTGACAAATCTGGCCCTTTTGTGCGACTTCGCGCACATCTGGCCCCTGGGCAAAACTAATTCGGAATCTGGCCCCTAGGTCGGCGCCACACAACATGGCGTCGAAGTTATACATCTCGGGGCCATACTAGTATGGCGCCAACCTGGACATGTTCGGCGCCATGTTGTGTGGCGGCGAGCAAATCTGACCCCTAGGGTTTTGTGGGGCCACCTGGGGTTGGCGCCACACAACTTGGCGCCGAACATGTACATCTCGGAGCCACACTAGTATGGCGCCGAGATGTACAACTTCGGCGCCACGTTGTGTGGTGCCAATCTAAGGGCCAGATTCCGAATTAGTTTTGTCCAAGAGCTCAAAAGGGCTAGATTTGTCAAAAAAATACACAGCCGGCCGGAAGGATTCGCCCGTGGCCGATGGAGTGCTGCGCGCTAGCTCACTGCCCGTAGAGCGCACACGTGGGTCAGACAAAGCCACCGGTCAAGCACTGCACACGGTTGAGTGTACACAATCGTCACCGATAGGCAGCTAATCACTAAAATCAACCGTAACAACTACATCGCACATGGTTGCGTTTCTATTACCGTGTGCGATCGCACAGGACATCGCACGTAGTTTTTCGCAAAAAACCGTATCAAGATGGAGATGAGATTGATTTCTACATATGGATATGGTGGTTGTTTTTTTTTTTCTGTGTGCGATCGTTTGACATCGCACACGGTTTATTTTTCTAACCGTGTGCGGTATGCACATCACACACAATTTCTTCTAAGCATGTGCAATTAGGAGGGCTTAAAAGGCCCGATCTGTACTACTAGTTATCGGTGGATGCATCTCACGGCGTTTAATTTATTCATTGCTCTGCCAATTTTTGAGACCTGGAAAGCATACATTCCTATTCGTCGGTGCTTTCAATCTGACGTACATTATCATGTACACCAGTTTGAATGCAAACAACAAAGCAGCTAGCTAGAAAACTGAATCAGCCGCACATGCCTACATATCCGGAAATATTAATTGTTGGTGCTTGCTCAAGATAGCGCGGCAGGTACGTCTTGTAGGTCCAACCATCGGCGGCGCCGCACCCCCCCCCCCCCCCCCCCCCCCCCCCCCCCCCCCCCCCCCCCCCCCCCCCCCCCCCCCCCCCCCCCCCCCCCCCCCCCCCCCCCCCCCCCCCCCCCCCCCCCCCCCCCCCCCCCCCCCCCCCCCCCCCCCCCCCCCCCCCCCCCCCCCCCCCCCCCCCCCCCCCCCCCCCCCCCCCCCCCCCCCCCCCCCCCCCCCCCCCCCCCCCCCCCCCCCCCCCCCCCCCCCCCCCCCCCCCCCCCCCCCCCCCCCCCCCCCCCCCCCCCCCCCCCCCCCCCCCCCCCCCCCCCCCCCCCCCCCCCCCCCCCCCCCCCCCCCCCCCCCCCCCCCCCCCCCCCCCCCCCCCCCCCCCCCCCCCCCCCCCCCCCCCCCCCCCCCCCCCCCCCCCCCCCCCCCCCCCCCCCCCCCCCCCCCCCCCCCCCCCCCCCCCCCCCCCCCCCCCCCCCCCCCCCCCCCCCCCCCCCCCCCCCCCCCCCCCCCCCCCCCCCCCCCCCCCCCCCCCCCCCCCCCCCCCCCCCCCCCCCCCCCCCCCCCCCCCCCCCCCCCCCCCCCCCCCCCCCCCCCCCCC
Source organism: Thinopyrum obtusiflorum (assembly GCA_036873465.1). Lineage (NCBI taxonomy): Eukaryota > Viridiplantae > Streptophyta > Magnoliopsida > Poales > Poaceae > Thinopyrum > Thinopyrum obtusiflorum. The sequence goes on along the minus strand of JAAAWM010012210.1, from coordinate 216,576 downwards.
CCCCCCCCCCCCCCCCCCCCCCCCCCCCCCCCCCCCCCCCCCCCCCCCCCCCCCCCCCCCCCCCCCCCCCCCCCCCCCCCCCCCCCCCCCCCCCCCCCCCCCCCCCCCCCCCCCCCCCCCCCCCCCCCCCCCCCCCCCCCCCCCCCCCCCCCCCCCCCCTCTTCTGCTTCGCCACTCCACGCCACGAATTTTATCATCTCTGAATTTCAAAGATACTAGTAATACCGTTGCAAATTAGTGTTAGCAGGCTTAAACGTCACATTAACTGACATGATGCAGATTCGCTTATGTACTGTGGAGCACAGTGTGACACATGGAGGAAAGAAATAGCACAAAATCCTTGACTGACCCAGGAGTAAGTGACCAAAACCCCCCTTGGATTCTCTGCTTGGACAAGACAAAAGATGATGTCTTTCTTTTCTTCAATGCATGGCTGGCAATGCATGAACATGGCTTCTTTATCCTTATGGCAGGGCAAGAAAGGAATTGCTTCCTCCTCTGATCTGGACTTTGCTTGCTCAGTTTTTGCTCACTGATCATGGAGCGCCTGCAGTTTCAGAACCTGAAACTAACCTGGCTGGATAGCTTGTTTCCTTCAAGAATCCAGAGAGCCAACTTCATTTGACCCCCACGCCACGCCACGCAATGAGTTTTATCATCTCTGAACCTCAGCATCATCTGAACTTCCATGATATATAGTTACAAATCAGTGCGGGGTCTGAATTACTGCAGGTTCTTAACTGACAGCCAAAGTATGCAATGCATGCAGCTGTTTGGTTAGTCATTGTATCATGTTATCAGCTCACAATAAAACACTGAAACGCTCAACAGTTTTTGCTTCGTTACCAAATTGAAAGGTATTTATCGTGTGCCACAACTTCGACATACACCATAGTATTTTATTTTATTTTGTCTTTTTTTTTGCGGGGGGCAAAAAAAAATCACATCATTAACTAAGAGTGTCAATACGTTTTTTTGTTTTCTTGGCAGCAAAGCTTTCCACGATCTCGCTTATGTATTATGGAAGCAAGAAATTTAGAGAGCGGCGGCGGGCGAGTGCCTTGTTGCGAACTGAGACAAGGCCCATATGACAGAACCGAAGAGCAGAGTATGCAGTTTCAGTCTCTCTCAAACCTGACTCGTTCTCAATTGGACTGAACTGAATAATAGAGCCTGCATGCGGTTTCAATACCTCTCAAACCTGACTCGTTCTCACAGAGCAAGATCAGCCATTGCACTGCACAACAATAGCCAAGTTTCTTCAGAAAAAGTACAGTAGGTGGATTCTGAATCGTAGTATGGACTGTAGTTAAATGACAGTCATGTTGTATGTCCTTGTTTGGTTCGTCATCAGTATCATCAAGTTAATTATCAGCTCACAAATCACAGTAGATTAGAATAGCAAAGCAAAGAATCACCCTACTCTTGGCTATCTGTTTATACAAATTGCCAGGTTCGTAGCGAATTCTGGATGCAGGTTCACTCAACTCACACCTCTTCTGTTCTGTTCCCCACACAATCAATCTGCATTTTCCCTTCAGTTTTTTTTCCAACTACACATACTTTTATCATAATGGCAGCCCCTAATTGCAGTTGCAAGCTGCAACACACCTTCAAACAAATAAAAAAAAATGGAAACAACAGCTACACCAAGAGTGAGCAGAAATAACATTTAGCAGGACAAGCTGGGATCCCCCACCAGGAACTAGCACAGCGGTCTCCACTTGTCTATCTGCTCCAGGGGTTTTGCCCTTCACAAACCACAGCAAGAACAACGGGCGACAAAGGAGCTCACGAATCTTCTTGCTAGGCCCTCGATCACCATCTTCCGAGAACCTGTGCTGCCCTGCTGTGATCCGAGGTCTGGCGAGAACATGCGGCCATCAGTCAGAGCTGCTGCTAAAGCCAGCGTACGATGTGCCGTGGTGCACTCCCCAGCAAGCCCAACCTGCGATGGGATTTTCTTAGCACTGAGTTTCGATGGTCTTAGGATTTACAACCAGAGACATCGGTTCGATGCACATAGTGAAACAAAACCATGAAGCGTAAGGGATGCAATATCATGGATTTGGCGCTACGAAAACAGAGGCCCACCTGTAAGCCTTTATTCGCTAGGAAAGAACTGACTTGTGGGCTGACGGAACTGATGAGGGGGGGTGCCAATGTAAGCTTCTCATCCACCTTCCCGACTTCTGCATCGACCCGACTACAGAAAGCACTAGTGTCAGAGCCAGTGCTTTGTTACAGACAATGCGTCTTAGCGAAGTAAATGAACGACAAAGCGAAGAATCCAATGAATAACTAAATAAAACCATATAGCTCATACCTTCTTACAAATGGCATTACTCATTTACTTCTCTGAAAGTTGTACCTATAATTTCATAATAGCATACAAAATACAGAATTAGCAAGCCTGTGTACATACATGTATGATTGGTTGCAAAGTGACAGGCATGCAACTAAGTAACAATGGACTAAAACACATACTAACCACTAGGGCTTCGCCCAATCATCTGTAGCCTCGCCGAGTTATGGCCCTATCCAGAGGTTTTCGCATGCCCCGGGACGGCCTACCATAAGTGACTTATTAACCACAGCCTATTTCAGAACTTCCCTGCAAAGGGGCCAGGCTTAGAAGAACTGACCATACTGGTTTATCCAATACCGTGGATAGCGGCTATTCGAACAGATTCAATACTTTTGCAAAAGGGTGTACATCTTTACCCACAAGTTGAGTTACACCAGTCCTGCCACTTAGGAATGGACACACTACACGTTGTGTGGCGGCCAGTCATGCAACATATACGTACCATATTTATGTACAAAGGAAGATGCCACTCGATCAATGATATGAGAACCGTGTGTGGTTGCGTGAATGCAGAGAATTCTACAAGGCTAGAAGAATTTACAACTCCGAGGCAAATCCCTGCACGGTAGATTGAAACATTGTTCAGAACTTCAAATAGTCTGGTAACAAGGCAAAGCAAACCCAAAAAGACAAATGATTTGGGCATGCTATAGTTTATTGAATTACAGGTGTATGTGATGATATTGTCTGTACTGACAAGTTTTATGTACAGATGGGAGATGCAAACTAAGACCTTGATGCTTGCATTGGCAACTTGGAAACATACGTGCTTGGATTCTAAGAGGCTAGAAGAATGTACAAGTCAAAGAAGTGCCATACAGAGTAGAAAAAAACAAGTGGGTGGCGGCTCAATACAAACGATCTAACAACAAAAAGGTTTGTCATCATCACTGCAACATTCATTTAGCAATGTGTCACCAGTCAAGAAAAAATTAACAAAAAGGAATTTCTCCGCTCAGAACATAACATCCCGAGAGCAGAGGCTAGAGGTTATTTATTGATGATTAACACAGCGAAGCTAGGATTTTCCAGGGGAAACATTCACCAGTGGAGTGGGATGGTTCGGGCTGGTTGGATTGCAGAGCAAAGCTGCGAACGAGAGGAGGCCCAGGCGTGAGTGAAACTGAAACTGGGCGTGGCAATTCGGTCCATGTGGCTCGATTAGTTTGCTGATCTGACCAAGAGCGCAGCGCATGCAGGGTATTCATTCCTCTTCAGAAAACTGAAATCTACCAGATTGAGTAACTAGCTTGCTGTTTCCTTCCTTGCAGACAATAAATAGTCCAGAGAAACTTGATTGCACAAGAACAGCAGCAGATCGGTGTACTTGCTATACATATAATATGTCCGCTTGTCCAGCTGATCTTGCTATCCACCAGTTTCCCTTTACTGCATCCGTCGAGCAGCACGAGACTCTATCCACTCCTGGCAAGAAAAGCAAAAGAGCAGGAAATATGTATATTCAGGCTCTAGCATACCAGTGAACTACAATACTAAGATGGAATCAACAAGAGGAGATTATGAAAACAGGCTAACTATTATATATTAGAAAAGAGAAACGAATTTACAGTATGTATGTATTACCTGCAGATCGTGGTTTGCCTCCATGCTGTAGGGTTCGCTCGCGTAAAATAGGTGCCATCTCTTTTCAATGCCTTCAACTTTAACATTGGTATAAGCCTCGACATGCTGGATATGACTGAACTTTTCCCACTCGGCGCCAGACTTTCCCAAAGCCATGGAAGCGAGTACCATTATGCTGCAGTCGAGAAGCTAATGACTTGGCTTTACAGTCTGCAGGAACACCGGGAGTCCTGTCTCGTTGTAGTGAACTGTCAGCACGAGTCTCCGGAGTGCATCCATCTCCTGCAGCGACTCGAGCTTTCTACAGCGATCGATCTTAAGCTTTTGCAACTTGGGGAAGTTGGAGATCCTTGTCAGGTCGGGCAAGTCAAATAGGTTCAGCTCGACTACAGAAGCAAAGTTCTCTACACACTGGAGTCGCCGGGCGCGCCATATTGTTAACTTTTTCAAAGCCCTTGCATGCGAGGCAAGGCCAGAAGGGATACACCTCAATTTGCATCCATCGATGTCAAGTTCCTCCAAGGCCAGCATAGCTTCCACTTCCTCCTCCCACTCCCACTCTTCCCATTCCACCATTCCATTCAATCTCAACTCATGCAGTCTCGGAAAAGAAGCCACCGCCTGGGATGAAGTGTGGAGATGGTGGTTGTGGGGCTGCACGAATTCAAAGCCAATACTCTTGATTGCTGGAGCGCGGTAGACCCCTAGGAACTCAAGACATGGGAGATGACATAGGCCATCAGGGAGTTGGGTGCAGCAAGCCAGGTCTTCCATACTGAGTATACTCAAGCTATTGAGTGGCGTCATCGTTGTCGACATCATCCATCTTGGGATCCGATGCCCAAAATATCCACCGGTGCAAATATCTTCTATGCAAGGTGGATCGAGGACAAAGCTCAACAAATACCTCCTTGGTTATTCCTTGATCCTTCTCAGATACTAACTCTTTGACCAATCCATCATCACCCAGTCTACTACTGGAGTCTAAGCTCATAAATGACAAATGCACCTTTTCATGAAGCCTGGCCTTTGTGGTGAATGACGCTGCAGATACCTTCCCAAGACTCCATAATTCAATGCGCCTAAGCTGGGAAAGAGGCCCAAGCTCTTCCAATCTGCACTACTCGCCATCCATGTCGGCTTTGAAGCCATGTATTGCTCTCAATTTTATTAGAGCACGGAAACCCCTATGCATACTATTTACATAGCCAAGGTTAATATATCTCAATTCCTGTAACTTTACAATGCTATCGGGAAGTTTCACGAGATTCTTACAACCTCCAAGACTAATGTGTTGTAAGATTTTCATCTTGTGAATGTTCTCTGGCAGGCTTTTTATATCATTGCAATTTTCTAATGCCAAATACCTCGAGTGTTTGAGCTGATAGATGGATTTACCCAATTCGGCAAAACTTCTGGATTCTGCATGTAGAGTCTATAGACTTGAAAATATAACAAAGGAATCACGGTCGAATCTTGAAATTTCCAGTCAATATCAATTATCTTAGTGATTTCTGCTCTTGTAAGCTTCTCCACCCAAATTCATCAGATTTGACTCCTTTGGTTACTATAGGCGACCTAGGAAACCTTTCCAATTTAAGTTTACTATTATCGCTTTCTCCATTGTGAACTACCAGTGCTTCACCTCTAGTCACATATTGAGCAAATGAACGAACAACATCATGCATGTGGCAAACATATTGACCGATCTTTGATTTCTCTGGCTCTATCAGGTTCCTCAACATTAATTCCTTATGGTACTCAATTCCTAATTCTTTCAATCTATCCGTGTCCCCATGAACAAATCCTTCACCAAACCACATGCCCACAAAATCTAAGTCAGCTAAAATCATCTTTTTAGGCTTAAGGGAGAAGTGTAGAAAGCATAGTTTTAAACAAGGCGACAGGTCCTTGTAGCTAAGATATATTGCATAGTTGAGCTCTTCTAGCATTTGAGATACTGACCATATATCATCACATAGGACCTTTTTCCAATCATGCCGTTCATTCCCTCTCTAGCATAAGAGCCCTCCTACCACTTTTATAGCAAGCAGTAAACCATCACATTTAGCTATAATTTTCAATCCAATATGCTTTAGCATATTAACCTGAGATTCACTTTTCTCATTTGTGAGTACCTGCAAGCAGTTGAAATCTACAGAGTTAATAGTGAAGACATAACACATTAGGAGTGGCTAGTGCCATTGTTCTTTTATTACTAATACGCTACATCATCGACAAAAGAAAAGCACTACCAAAATTATATTGCCAACTAAAAGCACTGACAGTAACCCTGTGGATCACCAGCTGTGAATGACGTGAGTACGCGCCTGTACGTTCCTACCGGGGGCCATTCCCCTGTGGGGTTATGAGTTGGATTTAACTAGTACGGTTGGTTCTACTTCTGTGATCACTGCTTTGAGTGACTGACTGCGGGCCTATCCTGACTCTGGACCCATGTAATAGTGAGAGGGTGGACTGCTGGTCCATATCAATGCCGACATAGCTTGAACTTCCTCCTCCCACTCCCACTCCTCCCATTCCACAATTCCATGTAATCTCATCTCGTGCAGTCTTGGAAATGCAGCCACAGCCTAGGATGATTGAAGCATGGTGATGGTGACTATGTAGCTGCATGAATTCAGACCAAACATGCTTGATCTCTAGAGCTCTTTCGACCCCTAGGCACTCCAAACATGGGAGCACACATAAGACATCGGCGAGTTGGGTGCAATAAGCTAGGTCACACATCATTAGAATATTTAACTATTGAGGGGTATCCGCATCACTATTGCTAACATCATTCATCTTGGGAGTTGACGCCCAAAAAATTCGTTGATACAAATATATTGTATGCAAGGTGGAGGATAGAGCCCATCAAAAACCTCCTCAATGATTCCTTGATCCATTTTGATCAATCCATTGCTGCCTAGTCTACTGACATAGTTGAGGGCCATAATGATAAGATTGACCTTTTCACAAGCCTGGCCTTCCTGGTGAATGAGGCAGCAGATACATTCTTTAGACCCACTAATCCAAGGTGCCTAAGGTTCCAAAGAGGCCCAAGCTCTTCTGAACTACATCAATCATCATCCATGTGGGCTCTGAACCCATTAAGTGCCCTCTGATTTGTTAAATCACAAAAAACTCTAGGGAAGGGCGAAGAGGATGGCGGCGGCGGAGGAGGGAAGCTGTATGTGGCTATCGGGAAGGACGAAGAGGATGGCAGGTATCGTGGGTGTAAATTTGACAGTCGGAGGGGAGTAGAAATGATGCTTGATCTAATGAAACGCAGGTGGGTGACACAAGAAATATACATGTTCAGTCCCCTGAGCGTTGGAGGTAACAACCCAAGTCCTATCTCGCGGGGAGGTGTTCTTGCGTATAGATTTGAGATTACAGAGGTTCCAAACCTGTAGGCAGGCGCCAGAGGTAGGCTTATATAGAGTTTTCTATACCCCTGGGCCCCTCATTTAGCTACGTTACATGTGTGTTAAAGAGTAATAATCTGTGTTCGCTACCGAAGGAAACGGGCACCCATTATCAGTAATGATGATGGCAAGTAACATCAGGCCTTAATGCATAGTGCCGCGCTTCTGTAACGCCCCCATTAATACGCCTGGCTGCTGGTCTTCTGAGCGAACCGAGCAAAGGTATACCGAGTGAAATTATGTCTTTAGAGGTTCAAACCGAGTGATCATCATCCGACTGATGATGACTCACATTCTTGATTAAACCAACTGACCATTAATCGACAGATGGAAATCTTCCTACGGGTGCCCACACCAACTGATAGACCCCCCATTATTGGCATTGCCTTGGGCCATAAAGAATACAGGCTTGGACCTCCATGTGTAGGGTAACGCAGCAGAAAACAAAAAAATTTCCGTCCTACGCACCAGCTCAAGACCACTATGAAGATGCATACAAGGTTTGATTTGATCATTACCAACTTGTAGCGCAGCGAAAGTAGAGTTGGTGAATATTGTCGGTGCATATCCCCGTAGCTAGGACTTTACAACCTCCCAACCACGAGGATTTTCTCCCTCGAACAGTCCCTCGATCAGTCCCTCAGACAGAACCTCGGACAGAACCTCGGATAGTCCCTTGAATAGAAGATTGAACATATGATCTCTCTACCAGGTTGCACACATACGGTGTCACCGATCCAGCAGGGCTTCACCGTCCACAACTAATCCCTGTCAGAGACCAGGCAGCCTTGGAGCACTACGAAACTATTTCCTGGAGGGAGAGAAAGAATGGCAGATCATTGCATGCGTTTGTGGTGAACTTGAGATGAGTTTGGAGAGCTCCTCTCCTCCTCTATTTATAGGAGAAGGAGGGGGTGAAGGGGCAAGGGGTTGGCTACCCAAAAGAGGGGGCCTCCCTTCCCAACATTAACCCACCATTTGTGGGAGGGTGCCCACAAGCCCCCCCCTACCATGGCCGAACCATGGAGGGCTGCCCCCAAGTGGGCCCCCCTCCAACATGTTGCCACCATTTGTGGGGGCTGGCCCCCACCATGGGGGGCCCCCCAACAACTTTCCACCAAAAGGGGGCTGCCCCCCCAAAGGTCGCGCCACCCAAAATAGCCCCCACGAAAAGGGAGAGGCTATCCCCTCGGCAGGAACGTTGCATTGGGGTTGTCCGGAAAATTCTGGAAGGTCACGAAACTTTTCTGGCACCCTCCAAGAAATTCCCGATAGGTTTCAAAACTTTTCTAGCTTGATGGTTTACTCCGAAACATTTATGGCATGATGGTTTACTTCGAAATATTTCCGGTTTTCTCTCCAAAACTTTTTCAGCGTCTTCGAAACTTTTCCGGTGACTTTCTCTCAGACTCCTTTCCTAGTACTTAGCAGATAGATGACCCTTAAGTGTGTGACCCTGTTGGTTCGGTGAAATATAGACATGACCGAAACTCTTTCCAATCAATGTTCAATAGAGGAACCGTGGACATCCATATTGATCCCTATACCCACAAGAATGAATATTCGAGTGAACCTTTAGTTACCGTGTGATATTCCTGTTGCGTCACGATATATTACAAAAACAAGAGGTGAGATTTATCAGCATCCCGGTGAATCAATGACTGGTTCACTATGCCAGTTTTCTTACTACCAGTTTTGTTCTCTTTTCTCATTCCCGTGTTCCGGCATCCCCGTGATCATATCATGCCATGTTTGGCCAGACGATGATGGATACCATCACATTGAGAGGGCCCAAAGAATATCTCTCCATCGTCGGAGGAGAAAATCCCAATCTTGAGCTATATAGTCCCTTGTCATACTTTTCTGTGAACCCATAAGCCACCGTAATAGCCACCCTATTACAGATGACGTTTAACAAACCCCAAAGTTCATGAAGCAAGCATGAAGGAACTCGATACTCTCATGGTCTAAGGAATTATGCAAACGCTTAACTTTCTCTTTGTTACAAACCATTAACTTATGATGAATGTATCTCATGGCATAACATCAATTGGGTCCGTTCAACACAAGTGTTCTGCTAACATTGTGTCCTCAAAGTTGCCAGCATACTCATGCCCATGATCAAGAAAATAGAACCATCATGCAACACTTGAGCTAGTCTTAGAGGCTAGACTAGGAATCTATTTTATCGTTTATTATTCCACACGTGCATATGAATTTTCCTTGGAGCCTCGTGGTTATTGCAGACTCGAGAACCATAGCTGTTATAGCACGGAATATAAACATAATTATGAGCACGGAAATCAATAATAACATTTATTATTGCCTCTTGGGCATATTTCCAACACCATGGGCCTTAGCTGGTCTTTATGTCGCCGTGGGCCTACCAGGTGGGAGATAACATCATCATTAGCTCCCGGATCCATCGGGATCTTGAAACGAAAATCAAGTGATCCATGAAGGGAATCGGATTTTAACTTTCATGGGAACATGAATTTTGATTGATAGTTGGGTTTTGGGAAGCCACATATTTGCTTGAAAAGAGATCCTGACGAATTCTGATGAGCAAGATATCTTCGGAGTTAATTGTTAGGAACAAGTTTTAGGAAAAGCTTAGTGATAGTCAATCATCTCTTGGGAGAGGCTGACTAATGACCCGACTTTGGGTGTATCATAAAATTCGAGTGATGATCTTAGTGTTTAGCTTATTTCTCTAGAAGAAATGCCAATCAATATCCCTGAGGAACACCAATTTCTCATTTGCTACGGATCCAAGAATGCGATTTTCAATACTCTGGTTCCTTGAAAAAGGATCAGACCATGCGTAGAGGGTATTGATTTCGCCCCTTGTTCAAGGTGTTACCGAGTGATCTGACAATCCTGAAAGAATGGATCATTGGTTCATAACATTCACAGAACTGATCTGTGTTGCGCAAAGTTCACTCAGTATTATGTTCGCACAAGTTGTGCGGAATGTTCAATTCAAAATTTCTTCAGTCGGGGCATGAATTTAGCCCGGCTGGTGACGAACTGAGTGAAGCCTCTTCTGAATAGATCATAGAAGATTTTTTTACTTGCTACTGAAAAGAACGGAGCAGGATTAATGGGACTTGACAGGAGCGGGATTAATGGGACTTGACAGGACGATGTTGCAGGCGAATTCCTCGGCTCCCGTGCTTGACTCTGTTTGACTGATGTGAATAGTTGTCCATTAGAGGGAAAGCATGGATGACACCTTGGTTACGGCGCATGAGTTTCTCCACTAGCCGAAATTCTCGCCCTCACCTTTCACACGTGTCCGGTTCATCTTTCGGATGTGAGGTTGGGATCGAGTGACGGTTGCCACTCCCTCGCCATATAAAGGAAAGTGGGGAGAGAGAACAAGTCATTCTTTCCCCAAACCTCAACCTCTCTAGGGAAATCGCCATCGCGCTTATCTTGAATCCAGACACTTGCTCTCGCCTGCCTCCACCGCCACCATGGACGGCGATAACACTCGCAAGCTTGAGCGATAGAAGAAGGCCGCCGTGTCCTCCTCCACCGAGCTCCTGCCTGTTTGGAAGATGGAAACCTGGCTGTCATTGGTGGTGAGGCGGTAAATGCTCGCCAAGCTCATCGACGATGGAGTCTTGCCAGAGAATGGGTGGAGAATTTCTGACGCTGTGGAGATGAAGCCAAACCCATGCCTTGGCGAATGGGTACTTCTCACTATGCATCTCGAACATGTCTTTTGTCTTCTGCCCCATCCATTTTTTCAAGCTTTTCTTCAATTCCATGGTGCACAACTTCACCATCTGCCCCCCATGCCATAGCCCATCTATCTTGCTTTGTTTCCTTCTGTGAAAACTTTCTTGGTACTGATCCGCATTGGGCGCTTTGGAAACACACTTTTAGTTCCAAACCTCAAATGGTGAAGAAGGAGAAACCAAAAGACCCTCCTACAAACATTGTTCAAATATGTGGTGGGTTAGGGTTACAAATTAAGAAAACAGCCACTTACTTTGACATGAAATGGCCTGACACCATTAAAGGGTGGCAAGCAAATTGGTTTTATTGCAATGACATAACCATGGCAGATGGGAGTGTTGTCCTTCCTCCTTTCACCCCTAACTGAGTTGCAAAAATGTCCGGGTGGAACCCAAGGCTCACCAAAGGTGAGAAAGTTCAAGTAGGGCATCTTAACAGTCACTGTGCTTAAAGACCAAGGATTGCTCGGGAATGACGTTGCGGCCACCTCGGTGAGCCATCATGTTCAACCACTTCATTTCTGAGACAAGTGCATGTATACTTACAAGGGAAATGATGATTCCATTTGAGTGAGCTTGCGAGAGCTCTCCCAAGATCAATTTGAAGAGAAGATGAGGCACCTGACCATGGTGTGTGACAATATTCTCATTGAAGGTTGGGTGCCTCCTTACAGTGTTTCAAACCTCCCTCCTGTGGTACGTCTCCTGACTGAATGCATTTACTTTGCTTCCAACTAAGAACTTTTCCTTGTCTTTCGATTGAATTGTATACTGACTGAACTTCAAACTGACTGAAACACTATTCAATTCATTTCAAAAATGTCACAGCAATTCCGCAACATGCATTCGCTTGTTCCCCCTCATGGAGATGATTTGTCTGAAGAAGTGTCAGAGAACAGCATGGGACAGAGGTCTCATAATGAGTACGAGGAGGAAGAACAAGAATCTGATGATGAAGCAGAATTCACGGCACCTCCCTCGGTGAATGTTGACCCGAAACACCGAAGCAAGAAGAGAATGACCCGAATAATGATGAACATGCCAGTCAAGACCCCAACAAAGCCTGAGTTGAATCAGACCCAGAGAAGCAAAATGTGCCATCTCCCTCGAAGTCAAAAGTTCCCAATAAGAAAACTTCCCCTAAGCTGAGGAAGGCCATGCCCACTGCCAAACAGTAAGTGAACTTAACTGAACCTTGCATTTCTGAATCTTGAATCTTGAAGAAACTCTCAATTTCCTTTCCTTACACCCCCAGGGTTGCTCCTACCGTGAACTTTGCCAGTCATAGCACAGGATGCATAATAGAGAAGTCCGGACAGGCACTTGACTCAGATGCAATGTCTTTTGGAGGTACGTGACATCCTGCTCATATACACCGGGTGAAAGGACAACTCATTATCACTACTAAAGAAATCATCATTGTTGTAGCCAAGGAGAAGGAAATTTCTACCGCACCCGAAGAGAATCTGCAGACCGAGCTGGCTGAACTGGATGCAAGAGGTAACGAAGTTCATGATGTTGAAGCTAATCCCGCCAGCTCCAGACAATCCCCTGCTATCATGGATGTCCCTCTAGATGTTGTTGGTAGCTGCAGGCAATCCTCCATCGCCATGGATATCCCTCCAGAAGCTGTTGTGGTCTTGCCAGAGATTAGCCCAAGTGGCCAAGAACTAGTGTTGGCTGAACATGACCAAGCTAATCTCATTGGCATGGCACTGACACCCATCGGTCATGAACGCTCTCCTCCAAGGCCAGGCGTTAACCTCCCTTTGGTTGAAACTCCAATGTGAGAGGTAGCTACGAGCAAAGTTGTAGCGATACAAGCTTAACTAATGGAGACGCAACTGAAGAGGTTCGCGGAAATTGCAGAGGAGCTACACAATAACGCCAGCATCCTCAACGCCAATATTTGCATTAGTACTAGAGTAAGTCCCATACACTTTCATTCGGATTGCAAATTTTCTTCAATCAGATCATAGGTGCCGACTGACAGTAGATAAAATGTTATCTCTAACTTCTAGTGGGGGCACGTACAGTGCACCCATTGGGAGTAGCCCCTGAGGCTCCGATTAACTACTGGCAGTTGCTCGGAGTTTCAAGAATACAAGTAAGAAAACTTTCAACCTCATAGACATAGGCTTCGTGGTTCTAAACCCATGGCCATCAGTCGGGTTCCGGAGAACCGACTAGTTTATTTCACAATTTCTTCCAGTGGGGGCATGGGCAGTGCACTCACTGGGTGTAGCCCCCGAGGCTCCGATTAACTGCTGGCAGTTAAACGGAGTCTCAAGAAGACTTGGGAATCCTTGAATCTTCGTAGACTTGGTTCCTAGAGCTCCAAATCCATGCCCATCAGTCAGATTTCGAAAATCTGACTGAATTAGATGTAGCTATTTTCGAAGAACACTCGGATTCCAGGGAACCGAGTATCTTAGCTTGAATCTTTGTTTTAAGGACCTTTCTTCACTGGGAGCATGATCAGTGCACCCAGTGGATGTAGCCCCCTGAGGCTCCAAGTGATTGCTGGCAATCAATTGGAGTCTCTAATGCACTGTACTTAAACTTTTACCTTCTGTCTTTTATTCAAATAGAAAACTTGTAAGCTCAGCACCAAATACAATGAACTACGACAAGAAATAGAATGCATGCGAATGGAACTTGACCAAGAGTGCTAGAAGGGCAAATGACTAGAAGACGAGAAAACTGTCATGGGTAGTAACTTTCAACACTTGTATCCACTGTAGTTAACTTTATGAATGATCCCGAGTGAAAATGAATCCAACAGATATCAATGCTGAAAATAAACTTCTGAGAAACCGACTAAAGAATTACATCTTTAGAGGAATCTAAGAAGGTGCTGGACAAGAAAGATACCGAGCTGGCTGAAGCACTAATTGATGCCTGAAAGTGGAAGAACAAAACTGAAAAGCTTAATGCTGATCATGAACGGCTTCAGACGGACTTTGCCAACCTGACAAAGCTTCATGAGGAGGAGGAGAAGGAGCAATATAATCAGGGCATGGGAAACATCTCCAAAGCCATGGAATTGACCGAGACATATCTGGTTGATCACTTGAATCAAACAGGGGAAAAACTTGAAGGTAAGCACAAGCGCTCCAACCCGACTGATCACAACCCAATTAATTTCCATCTGCCTGATGTCACACCGACTGAATTCTGTTTGAATGATTTTCTATACACTGATCTGATTGATTTTGATGTAGTGTTTTGCATTGAAGCTAAGGCTGAAGCGCAAAGGATCCAGGAACAAATCAAAACATATGAGCCTGTCATCATATAGAGCCCCTGGAGATCCGCACCTATTGCTGAGGCAGTGATCCAACTGGTGGACCGCGCACAAGTCACCAAGAACAACACTGATCGAGTGAAGCTGGTTACAGAGAAAATCAATGAATCACTGTGGCTTAAGGAAAACTTTGATGCAAATCTCCCAACTTGATTAAATCAACTTGAGAAAGTGCCTGTCCAAGTCAAGGTTTTTAATTTCGCAAACAAAATAATTTCGAAGCTCACTGAAATATGCGAAATTTCAGAAATTTTGCATATTTTGGAAATTATTTCAGATTTTGTGATTTCAAATTTCACTTAATTTTAATGAATTTTAGCATAATTTAAATTTATTTTGAAATCAGTATGAATCTGGATCAAAATTTCGAGGTTAAAAATATTTCGGACCCCACTGAAATATGCGAAATTTCAGAAATTTCACTGAAATTTCATTGAAATTTTTAACCCTGGTCCAAGTAACTCGGTGGAAGAAATCCGCAGCTCAGAGTGGGGCTAGCTTTGCTTTGGCTTGGACCAAGACGCACTTATCCAAAATTAAGGAGGAAGATCTCCAGTTAGTTGGAGATGGCAACCCACCTGGACTGGATTGTTCAACCTATCTGCCATCCTTCAGGGAGGCCGCCAGCAAGATTGCCTCCTTCATCGACATGGATACCTACATCGAGCCCACAGAAGTACCAGACACTCTAGCAGATGAGCCCAAAGAAGAAAGAGAAGAAGACAACGAGTGAGGAAAATTGTTAAGTTAAATTTGCCTCGGTATGCCGAGTGAACTTGAATTTTTTTAAGTCTGACTGGTCAGTGGTACTTCAAGTTTGTGCCACTTGGTTATTTTGCTCAAGTATTTATGCGCAAATGAATTTGCTTTGTTATTTCAGCTTGTCCTTCTTTGATTGTTTTGCAATCTATTCTTTGCCCAACCGGATTTATTTAGCTTGCGCTCTAGCCAATTAGGCAGCCAGGTGATGACCCACAAATATAGGGAATCACGACAGTCTTGTAGGGAAGTATATCAACCTAAATTTATTGATTCAACATAAAGGGAGTCAAAGAATATTTATAAGCCTTAGTAGTTGAGTTGTCAATTCAACCACACCTAAATAGATAACTTGCTTGCAACAATTTATTAGTAGCATGGTAATATGATAGCAATAATGATAAAGTAATAATAAAAGTACTACCTCCTTTCCGGTTTATAAGGCATACGCGTATATCTAGGTTGACAAATACACCAACATAATACAAGTTATATATAACAAAACATACATCATTAGAAACTTCAAATCGTATATTTTCTAATGGTATAAATTTTTAGACTATACAATTCATATTATGTTGGTCAAATTATAGATTTAGGGATACGCGCATGCCTTATAAACCGGCAAGGAGGTAGTAACAGTAGTAATAGCAGAGTGCAACAGTAGTAATTATAACAAGAGCGACAGTAATAGAAAGCATAGTCATGGAAGTAAATAGTGTGGTTTGTTCATATGAGATTCAATATGCCACGGTCTTAGCATAGAGCGATAGCAAACTAGCTCCAATTCATTAGTCATATATAGGCATGCATTTCATATATAGTTGTACGTGCTTGCGATAAGAACTTGCACAACATCTTTTGTCCTACCCACCCGTGGTAGCGGGATCCTAATGGAAAGTAAGGGTAATTAAAGCGCTCCTTCTAATAGAGAACCAGAACAAAGCACTAACACATAGTGAATACATGTAATCCTCAAGGTAACCTCATCCCCATTGATATGCCAATTGTTGTCACTTTGGGGTCTAGGATTTAGAATGATAACTGGTGCATACAACTTGCAGATAAGATCAAGAACACAAATATATTCATGAAAACATAGAGTGTTCAGATCTGAAATCATGGCACTCGGGCCCTAGTGACAAGCATTAAGCATAGCAAAGTCATTGCAACAACAATCTCAGAACATAATGGATACTATGCATCAAGCCCTAACAAATCTGACATCGATTACATAAGAAATCTCATCCAACTCCCATCTACCTCCATGTGCCTACAGGGGAATTACTCACACATGGATGGAATCATCATGGAATTGTTGTTAGAGAAGGGTTGGTGATAGCGACGGCGAAAAAATCCCTCTCTCCGGAGACAGGAATGGACTCCAGATCAGATCTCCAGAGGAAGAACAGGAGGTGGCGACGTAACCTTATCGCGAAAAGCTTCCTTAATTTTTCAGGATTTTTTTCCGGTATATATGTGAATTTATGGCGGTGGAATCATTGTAAGGCGATAACCGAGGGGCCCACACGCCCCCGTGGCACGCCCTAGGGGTGGCGCCGCCTGGCCATGCCAAGCCCTGATGGCTGCCTTCCGATCCATCTTTTCTCGATAAATCATTAAATATTCTGAAATATTCTCCAGAAATCCCCGTCCAATTCCGAGCACTTTTATTTCTCCACAAAAATAACACCAAGGTAGTCCTGCTGAAAACAGCGTCAGTCCGGGTTAGTTTCATTCAAATCATGCAAATTAGTGGCCAAAACGATAGCAAAAGTGTTTGAAAAGGTAGACACGTTTGGGATGTATCAACTCCCCCAAGTACTCATTACTTGTCCTCAAGCAATTCAGTTGATAAACTGAAAGTGATAAAGAAAACTTTTACAAACGCATTTGCTTTTGTAGATGTATAGAAATTTGGTCAATGATCAGATTGTAAGAAGGATTATAGACTAACCATATGCATGATAACACTTAGCAGCCATGTTCACTCATGGCAATGGCATAACCAACTAGCGAGAAATAATACTATATCTCAAACATCAACACTTTGTCAAAATTACCATAATACAAGATGATAGAATGGTATCCCGCTAGCCCTTTCTACGACCCCCAAACATAAATGCAGAGCACCTCTAAAGTTCAAGCAGACTAAAAATTGTAATTCAGAGTAGAAAACATCCAGTCATGTTCCATTCAACATTAATTAGACCCAATGCATGGTAAACTAAGAATGACTATAGCAGTCTCTCTGTTGGTGCTTGAAGAAGAAGGTGATGACTCAAGAAAAAAAAAAGTAAAAGAAAGGGCCTTCACAGAGGGAAGGAGAGATTAACATGTACCAAAGCTCATTGATTAAAACAAAGATAAATTTATTTTGAGAAGTGTACTTTTCCTTTCAACGGTTTGCGACAAAGGTTTTCAATATCTTCCATGCTAAACACATTAAGAGCCGTTCCCATGCTTTTACACTCCCTCTCCACCATAGTAACAGAAACCATGGCTAGCCGAATCCACGGGTGCCTGCCAAGTTTCAACTTTCTAGGGTTGTGTATTTATAAATGATTCAGGATTGGGCATCCCTACTGTAACACCCCAAATTCCTGACCTAGGTTTTTGCAAAATAAAAATAATTGAATTATATCTTTTAATAATTTTTAAAGCCTTTTTTGACTTCCTGCTTTTCAAATTCTTTCCCTCTTCATAGGAAATTTTGGGAAATATTGTTGGTCCTATTATTTTTTTGCACAAACCCTCTCCCTACTTCCAAAGTTTTAGTAGGAATTATTTTAAATTTAACATGGCCCTAAAAGAATGCTTTTATTTCTTTTTTCAAACCCTGAAGTGCCTCTGTTGAACTAAAACTATTTCAAATAAATTTTATAAAATGCCATAAAATTTTGGGAGACTCTCTTAGGCCTATAGTTCACTTTTGTGCAAAAACCCATCATGGTCATTTGAAAATTTTGAGCAAATCACCCACCTTTCAATTCTGTCCCATTCTTAACTTATAACTACAACCCTAATTTTCCTTGCTCAAACAAATCTAAAATTTTTCCATCCTGTAGTCCTTCCAAGGAAACCCTTAAGTCCAGAAAACCACCTTCATTTGAATCTTGTAAGACCTTGCAATAATTCCCCTAAATTATGATCAGATCTGAAATCTATCAAAAGTTGCATTGGCAACTTGTTCTTTTTGCCAAACCAACTCCACCATCATCTCTATCACCCAATGAGTCCTCACCCTGCCAAGTATCACATCCAACAAAAACCCCTAGACCACTCTTTCATTTCAGCAAACACTTTGTGGGCATGGCTAAAATTTTGCAACCCTCTAGACTTTCATTCGCAACTAGATCCATTTATTAAACCAGCATTACAGCTATCCATAACATCCAAAGAGACATCACCTTGCCATGTTTCATACTCAGAAAAGCTCTCTAAATTGCTAGGCATTCTGTCGAGCACCGTATGTGCATGCCAGAGCGCGACCGCAGTGCCATGGACGCGTCCAGAGCACGTGTATAGCCGCGCCGACGCCGCGAGCTCCTGCCGTTCCCTCCCCGTCCGTCTTGATCTTCTGCAGGGCTGGACAGATCATCCCCGCACCTGCTGCAGCCTCCCCCGCAACCCCTCTTTGACTCTAGCACCGACCAGAGCCACCGCCCGACGTTGCCTCCTCTGCAACGTCACTGCCTGGACCGTGGCTCGCCTCTAGGCTGCAACAGCTCCCCCAGAGCCCAACCACCAACTGCACGAGTTCATGCACCCCCACCGACCACAGCCATGGTCCACAACCACCTCCCTAGCGCAGTAATGGCCACCGCTGACATGTCCCTTCTCTGGAACAGGCAAAACCGCCTCCTCCGTGCTATAAAACTCCCCCTCCCGAGCTCATCTCGATGATCAACATCACTTCTCCATCCCCCTCAAGTCTCCCCAAATAGCCAGGGGACCAAAAGTGGCCTTCTTCCTCAATTCCGGTGACAACATCCGCCGCCACCTCCCGGTCGATTCTGGCAAAATTAAAGCTTCTCCCTCCAACTCTCCACCACCAAACCACTTAGTGAACACTCCTACTTCGATTTCCTGAGTCAATTCCACCAAAGAGAGCTCGTGGGCGAAAGCCCTCTTCCGAACGAGGCCGCTGTCCGCCGGAAATCGCACCATCGGCGATTGAAAGCACGCCGGAGACCGGCGACTGCACCACAAGGTGCGCCGGAGCTGCCTGAGTACGTGGGTGATCTCAGAGTGCGGATGGGCACCACCAAATGTCGGCGAGGATCGCTGGAGCCGCACCTCTGCTCAGCTGAGGGAGACAGTGGGAGACGGCGCGGGGTGGACCAGGTCAAACCTGACCAGTGGGCCTGGCGGGACCCACTGTCAGTGACCCCAGGCCACCCGAAGCGTTATAAGTGAAGGCGTAATTTCCAAAGTATGTATCCTCCACTGAAAAGCGTATTTCATCTAAACCGTTTTCCATTTAAATATCTAAGGACCCAGATGCAATTATCTTTATTTATAGAAAGATCTTTGACACTAAAACCCTCATAACTTTTTAATTATAACTCCAAATGAATTGATTATTTTTCTGAGAATCTTTAATTTTCCTCTAGTTTATTTTATTATTTATTTAAAAAAATCCCAAACACTTTCAGGTATTGTATCAAAAAATTCAAATGGTTCTTTTAATTATTGTTTTATAGGAAAAGGAGAGGGAAACATTTCCGAAAAAATATCAGAGTCACTATCTGCCTATTTTGATCAAGGAAAGCATCTTGAACACTTGATATGATGATTGCTCGGTCGACTACTTGCTAGAATTTATAAAACATGCTATGTTGCATTAAATGGAATTCCAAATTTATGATGATGGATGAGTGGTTGCTTGCTAGTATTTTGGCCTCAACTAAACATGAGACATATATGGATGTGTACTTGTTTTGTGCTATAGATGCCCCTGCTTGCTGGACTAACTTGTAGGAATAGGTACAAAGGAGGTTCTGTTACCGGCAGGACGATGATCACGTCGGAGCGTGTTCATGCCTCGGTTGTTATGCATGTTGGGACATGCTAGGGCTGTGGCCCTATTTTGATGTTGCTTTTAAAAGAAAACTTTATTGTGCTAACCCACTGCAGGAAACATAAACCTCCAGACTCAACCTAGATCGAGGCTTGTTCCGTTATTTCCTAACTATATTCGTGCTGCCACATGTCCCTCTGTAAGGAGGGTATGGTTTAGTAAGTTTCTAACCCCTTTCTTGCGCACACCATATCGAGAGGCCAGAGTAAAAGATACCATTTGATCACTTACAGGCATGTCACTTGGTTTGGGGGCATGAATGGCCTGTCGAGGACCGAAGCTGAATGTTCATGCTATTGGAGGTCGTTGTGCATGAGGCCTTCCCACTTAGAGTTTTACTTTATCACTGCTTTGGGTGATTCCTGACTTTGGTGGGATAAAACTGGTATGAGCTGGTCATGTGTGTTTGCTTCCCAAAGACCATAATCGGAACTCGTCAACATTTCGATGCTGACTAAAGAAATCTGTTACATGTGGGTAAAGAGTACAACCTCTGCAGAGTTTAACCTATTCGAATAGCCATGTCCGTGATCAAGGACGGTAGTTGAGAAGGGTCAAGTGTCAGTCTCGGTGTCGGTCTTCGGAGGAAATAATTAAATAAAGAATTGATCATTGTTATTGATGTTATCATGAATATTGCTGATATTGTTATGGACTAACCTCTTCTCTTATATGTATTACCGGGTATCTCTTGGGGGGTTCTACCTCCCGGGTACTCATTATGCACTACTTAATATATGTTGTTGAGTATTTCCTGGGAAGGTTCTACCTCCTGAATACTCAACATACTTGTGTGTTAATTTTTCTTTTGGATTTTTGGGCGGTCCTGTCTCGCCTGAATCTCTATTTTTATCTTTATTTAAGACCTTTCGTGGCTTCGCGAAGACACCCGTCTGGCTTGTGTGTTATTTTTCTTTTGGATTTTCGTGCGGTTCAATCTCGCCTGAATCTCCGCTTTTATATTTCTTGGATACATGGGCGGTCTAACGCCGAGTCCACCCTTTTATTTTCTGTTAAGATTCTTCTGGGATGGTTGCACCACCTAAGAATCAATGTTTGATATGTGATGTATGAATGTTTGATATTATGATCACTAACCCTTTTCTTTGTCTTATTATTTATGCCATATTATTTACTCTACCAGAATATCTCACCGATAATAACTTGACATGAGCATATGCCCCCCCCCCCCCCCCCCCCCCCCCCCCCCCCCCCCCCCCCCCCCCCCCCCCCCCCCCCCCCCCCCCCCCCCCCCCCCCCCCCCCCCCCCCCCCCCCCCCCCCCCCCCCCCCCCCCCCCCCCCCCCCCCCCCCCCCCCCCCCCCCCCCCCCCCCCCCCCCCCCCCCCCCCCCCCCCCCCCCCCCCCCCCCCCCCCCCCCCCCCCCCCCCCCCCCCCCCCCCCCCCCCCCCCCCCCCCCCCCCCCCCCCCCCCCCCCCCCCCCCCCCCCCCCCCCCCCCCCCCCCCCCCCCCCCCCCCCCCCCCCCCCCCCCCCCCCCCCCCCCTTGTTTTGGTTGACCTCATGCCATGTATAGTAATACTTGACCTGTTTAAAAATTTGGTACATGCACTCTACCTGCTTTTATTATATCTTTTGTTCATGATGTTTGCGAGTACATTCAAACGTACTCACTGGCTTGTCCCTGGCTATTTACTTGGCCAGATCATGATTTCAAAGAAGGTGCTACGAGGATGCCTTGCGGACTAGGAGCCTGAGATAGCAGCCACGTGAGATAAGAGTTATCCCGGTCAGCCGTTCCTGTGGGAATGGAGCCCCATCAGAGTTGGAGATTATCGAGCCACTTCCGTCATCCGCTGCTAGAGCTCATTGTTGTATCATTTGACCTTCATGGTCTTGTATCCAATTATTGTAATTGCTTGGTAATCTGTATCAAGGACGTGTTCACCAGTAACAATGATCTAGGGCTGGTGATGACATGAGGGGTTAATTTCTAGGATTTTGTGTTCCGGAAATCCGACACCGACAGCCTTGGTATCAGTGCCAGGCAGACCGTTGGCTAACCCTATCTTAGCCTGGTCACCATCACTAGGTTTCCACATCATCCAAATCTTTTCCTGTTCCTAGTCGAGCCTAGCCTATCCGAACAGTGGCCAGCTGACATCTTTTGATAGTCGGTGCCCAACCTAGTCTGTGGGCCGTGTGCCTGTGTCATACACCTAAGTGGTCTCATCCGCAAGCGTGCGGTAGAAGCTCCGCACGATCTATAAATATGGGATATCCCAATCTCGCACATCACAATTCTCTTCTGCCTAAAATCATCCAGTCACCAAGATGCTCTTTCCATCATCCACCATGGCGGAGCTTGATGGCTTCATCCGCATACTTTCCAACATCACTGATGTTGGCTTGAACTACGTAGGTATTTCCCCAAAGAGGAAGGGATGATGCAGCACAGTAACGGTAGGTATTTCCCTCAGTGATGAGACAAAGGTTATCGAACCAGTAGGAGGACCACGCAACACCACGTAAACAGCTCCTACACACAAAGAACAAATACTTGCAACCCGACGTAAGAGAGGGGTTGTCAATCCCCCCCCCCCCCCCCCCCCCCCCCCCCCCCCCCCCCCCCCCCCCCCCCCCCCCCCCCCCCCCCCCCCCCCCCCCCCCCCCCCCCCCCCCCCCCCCCCCCCCCCCCCCCCCCCCCCCCCCCCCCCCCCCCCCCCCCCCCCCCCCCCCCCCCCCCCCCCCCCCCCCCCCCCCCCCCCCCCCCCCCCCCCCCCCCCCCCCCCCCCCCCCCCCCCCCCCCCCCCCCCCCCCCCCCCCCCCCCCCCCCCCCCCCCCCCCCCCCCCCCCCCCCCCCCCCCCCCCCCCCCCCCCCCCCCCCCCCCCCCCCCCCCCCCCCCCCCCCCCCCCCCCCCCCCCCCCCCCCCCCCCCCCCCCCCCCCCCCCCCCCCCCCCCCCCCCCCCCCCCCCCCCCCCCCCCCCCCCCCCCCCCCCCCCCCCCCCCCCCCCCCCCCCCCCCCCCCCCCCCCCCCCCCCCCCCCCCCCCCCCCCCCCCCCCCCCCCCCCCCCCCCCCCCCCCCCCCCCCCCCCCCCCCCCCCCCCCCCCCCCCCCCCCCCCCCCCCCCCCCCCCCCCCCCCCCCCCCCCCCCCCCCCCCCCCCCCCCCCCCCCCCCCCCCCCCCCCCCCCCCCCCCCCCCCCCCCCCCCCCCCCCCCCCCCCCCCCCCCCCCCCCCCCCCCCCCCCCCCCCCCCCCCCCCCCCCCCCCCCCCCCCCCCCCCCCCCCCCCCCCCCCCCCCCCCCCCCCCCCCCCCCCCCCCCCCCCCCCCCCCCCCCCCCCCCCCCCCCCCCCCCCCCCCCCCCCCCCCCCCCCCCCCCCCCCCCCCCCCCCCCCCCCCCCCCCCCCCCCCCCCCCCCCCCCCCCCCCCCCCCCCCCCCCCCCCCCCCCCCCCCCCCCCCCCCCCCCCCCCCCCCCCCCCCCCCCCCCCCCCCCCCCCCCCCCCCCCCCCCCCCCCCCCCCCCCCCCCCCCCCCCCCCCCCCCCCCCCCCCCCCCCCCCCATGGTGTCTAGATTGGATCTGTGGTTTCTAGAACTTGCGGCGGCTGGAATTGATTTTCGACGACTTCCCTAGGGTTTTTGGACATCCAGGGTATTTATAAAGCAAAGAGGCGGTGCGGGAGGCGGCCGAGGTGGGCACAACCCACCTTGGCACGCCTGGGCCCCTAGGCGCGCCCTGGTGGGTTGTGCTCCGCTCGGAGCCCCCCTCAGGTACTTTCTTGGCCCAACTTGTGTCTTCTGGTCCAGAAAAAATCACCAAAAAGTTTTGCTGCATTTGGACTCCGTTTGGTATTGATTTCCTGTGAAGTAAAAAACAAGCAAAAAACAGCAACTGGCACTGGGCACTATGTCTATAGGTTAGTCCCAAAAAATGATATAAAGGTGCTATAAAATGATTGTAAAACATCCAAGAATGATAATATAATAGCATGGAACAATAAAAAATTATACATACGTTGGAGACGTATGAGTCACCCGACGTGCCTTTGGTTTGGAAGAGCCACCATGATATGTGGTGTACCAAGCGAGGATCCATAGTTGCCTCACCCAGTATTAGGCCACCTGTCTATCCATGGGAGATCCTTGGCACGAGAACACTCCTATCGATTCATGGGTAGAGTAATGGCTGGTGAACACCAAGCCATCCAGTATGTAGCCAGAGAAGCCATTGCCCGACTTCGCCCCCGAGTCCTAAGAACTCGCAATCGCTCATTCTTCTACTATCCATCCAGATCCAACCATAATGGCAGAATACATATTGCCAACTCGGAGCACGAGTAAAACCCTGCCCTGGAAAACTTGGTGCAATATGTGGCCGCACAAAAGTCACTACTCACCCAAGTTGCCAAGGAACTCCATAGTACAAGGAAATCCATTGCACAACATTCACTCGTAAGGAGGAATGCAGACCCACCAGCTGTTCTGTTAGCAGCCCTGGGGAGTGATTTGAGATTCCCAGGAGACACCCAGCAAAGTGGCCCGGCTCTCTCTTTTGGCTACTCTCGTCGAGTGTTTGAAGAATACGCAACCAGGATTAGAGCCGGAATATCTCATCCAGAACCACACCAACATCGCCATCGCTCAAGCTTAGTTTCTGCCTTAGCCAACTCAAGTATGGGAGCCCAAGTAGGAAACCACTCCTCTCCAGATCCTAACCTGTCCAGCAATCATGTGGATTAGCCTCATGGTGTGCTATTGCATTATTTATTTGCATGTTTTGTACTAGTAGCACTGCTTGTGTATGGAAGATGTGTAACATATGTATGCCCTAGGAAAAAAAATCATTTCTATGATTTGTTGTGGTTTGATTGAATAGGTAAAATATTTTGTGGATTGTTTGTTTAATTTTAGTGTTGAGTGCTACTAGCTTTCTTCATTTCCTCCGGCTCTAGGCTTCATAGGGGTCATCCTGAAATGCTAGGCAGGGCAGATTTTAACCAGTGTTGTATAATAATAATAACTCTGGTTAGGTAGTGCCACTTCGTGTAACTACTCGTTGATTTCTATGCACAAACAGTCATGGCATATTTTATGCAAACGACGGTTGCTATCACCACCCAAGGATTGGTAAACCGCTCTGTTAGTCACATGCCGACAAGTGGGCGCAGGACCCACATGTCAGTGTCCTTGTCTTCTTCATCTTCGTCTACCCCAGACAGCCAGCAACCTTCTCAATGCCCTCTGCACTGTGCTACCCCCACACCGCACCAAGCCAACAGTAAGGGGTTCATCACCCCTGAGACTTGTCTCATCAAGGGACCGTCGTCCTTGCCTAAAATCGCACCCTCTCCACTCAGCCACCACTGTTCTTCCTCTTATCCCATTGCTTGCGAGACAACTCAGTGAGCTCGAGCTCGATCCACGCCTATAAGAGTCACCTCTAGCCTAACCCAGCACCACTCAACAGCTGTAGTCACTCATACCTCCTCTCTTTATCGCTGCAACCACCATCACTTCACTGTCAGATCTTAAGCCATGGCTCAGCAGCCACCTCCACTCCTATACCTGCAACCACTTGGAAGCAACGAGGGGTTAAGCGAGAAATTCTCCTTGCTACAACTGTCACTCTGGGATCTCCAGCCGACAGCAGAGGAGGGTAAGCTATGACGCATTCCGGCTGTTAAGAGACTCCCAAACCTCACTACCTTCACCACCCCAGCAACCTCATGAACTTACCAAGTTTTGACAACCCTGGATCTCCATCTCAGTGAGGAAATCTAGGAGCAAAGGGTGCCAGATCCCGAGCCTTGTGTTGATCCAGTAGTAGTTGAGTAGCAGTCAGTGTGTGTGTTACGTTCGAAGAAGATTGCTTGAAGTATTGTATTGTTGTGCTGTTTAATCATTGTTGTTTGCTTGTGTGTTAACGCCCTCTCTGTTGCCTGATTTTAGAACTTAACTAATCTCGAGGACAAGATTTTCTATAAGGGGGGTAGGTGCTGTAACACCCCAAATTCTTGACCTAGGTTTTTGCAAAATAAAAATAATTGAATTAAATCTTTTAATAATTTTCAAAGCCTTTTCTAACTTCCTGCTTTTCAAATTCTTCCCCTCTTCATAGGAAATTTTAGGAAATATTGTTGGTCCTAATTTTTGTGCACAAACCCCCTCCCTACTTGCTAAGTTTTAGTAGGAATTATTTTCAATTTAACATGGCCCTAAAAGAATGCTTTTATTTCTATTTTCAAACCTTGAAGTGCCTCTGTTGAACTGAAACTATTTCAAATAAATTTTATAAAATGCCATAAAATTTTGGGAGACTCTCTTAGGCCTATAGTTCACTTTTGTGCAAAAACCCATAATGGTGATTTCAAAATTTTAAGCAAATCATCCACCTTTCAATTCTGTCCCATTCTTAACTTATAACTACAACCCTAATTTTCCTTGCTCAAACAAATCTGAAATTTTTCCATCCTGTAGTCCTTCCAAGGAAACCCTTAAGTCCAGAAAACCACCTTCATTTGAATCTTATAAGAGCTCAAAATAATTACCCTAAACTTTGGATCAGATCTGAAATCTATGAAAAGTTGCATTGGCAACTTGTTCTTTTTGCCAAACCAACTCCACCATCATGTCCATCATCCAAAGAGTCCTCACCCTGCTTAGTATCACATCCAACAAAAACCCCTAGAGCACTCTTTCATTACATCAAACACCTTGTGGGCATGGCTAATATTTTGCAACCCTCGGGCCTTTCATTTGCAACTAGATCCGTTTGTTAAACCAGCATTACAGCTATCCATAACATCCAAAGAGACATCGCCTTGCCATGTTTCATACTCAGAAAAGATCTCTAGATTGCTAGGCATTCTGTCGAGCACCGTATGTGCATGCCAGAGCGTGACCGCAGCGTCCTGGACGCGTCCAGAGCACGCGTATAGCTGCGCCGACACCGCGAGCTCCTGCTATTCCCTCCCCGTCCATCCTGATCTTCTGCAGACCTGGACATATCATCCTCGGACCTGCTGCAGCCTCTCCTGCACCCCCTCCTTGACTCTAGCGCTGGCCAGAGCCGCTGCCCGACATTGCCTCATCTGCCACATCGCTGCCAGGATGCGTGTCTCGCCTCTAGGCTGCCACAGCTCCCCTAGAGCCCAACCACCAACTACACGAGTTCATCCACCCCCACCGACCACGGCCACCGTCCACAACCACCTCCCTGGCGAAGTAATGGCCACCGCTGACATGTCTCTTCTCTGGAACAGGCGGAACCGCTTCCTTCGTGCTATAAACACCCCCCCTCCCCGAGCTCATCTCGATGATCAACATCACTTCTCCATCCCCCTCAAGTCTCCCCAAACAGCCAGGGGACCGAAAGTGGCCGTCTTCCTCAATTCCGGTGACAACATTCGCCGCCACCTCCCGGTCGATTCCGGCAAAATTAAAGCTTCTCCGTCCAACTCTTCACCACCATACCACTTAGTGAACACTCCTGCTTTGATTTCCCAAGTCAATTCCACCAAAGAGAGCTCGTGGGCGAAAGCCGTCTTCTGACCGAGCCTGCTGTCCGCCGAAAATCGCACCACCGGCAATTGAGAGCACGCCGGAGACCGGCGACTGGACCACAAGGTTTTTCGAAGCTCCCTGAGTACGTGGGTCCTCTCAGAGTGCGGATCGGCACCACCAAATGCCGGCGTGGATCGCCGGAGCCGCGCCTCTGCTCGGCCGAGGGGGAGAGAGAGAGGGCACGGGGTGGACCTGGTCAAACCTGACCAGTGGGCCCGGCGGGACCCACTGTTAGTGACCCCAGGCCACCCGAAGCGTTATAATTGAAGCCGTAATTTCCAAATACGTATTCTCCACTGAAAAGCGTATTTCATATTAACTGTTTTCTGTTTTAACATCTAAGGACCTAGATGCAATTATTTTCATTTACAGAAAGATCCTTGATACTAAAACCCTCAGAACTTTTTAATTATAACTACAAATGAATTGATTATTTTTCTGACAATCTTTAATTTTCCTCTAGTTTATTTTATTATTTATTTAAAAAATTCCCCAAACACTTTCAGGTACTGTATCAAAAAATTCAAATGGTTCTTTTAATTATTGTTACCGGCAGGAGAGCCTTGGTTGCTGGACTAACTTTTTTACTGCAAGAACAGGTACAAAGGAGGTTCTGTTACCGGCATGAGGATGATCACGTCGGAGCGTGTTCATGCCTCGGTTGTTATGCATGTTGGGACATGCTAGGGTTGTGGCCCTGTTTTGATGTTGCTATTAAAAGAAAAATTTATTGTGCTAACCCACTGCAGGAAACATAAACCTCCAGAGTCGACCTAGATCGAGTCTTGTTCCGTTATTTCATAACTATATTCATGCTGCCACATGTCCCTCCATATGGAGGGTATGGTTTAGTAAGTTGCTAACCCCTTTCCTGCGCACACCATATAGAGAGGCCAGAGTGAAAGATACCATTTGATCACTGGTAGGCATGTCACTTGGTCCGGGGGCATGAATGGCCGGTCGGGGACCGAAGCTGAATGTTCAAGCTATTGGAGGCCGTTGTGCGTGATGCCTTCCCACTTAAAGTTTTACTTTATCACTGCTTTGGGTGATTCCTGAATTTGGTGGGTTAAAACTGGTATGAGCTGGTCAGGTGTGTTTGCTTCCCAAAGACCATAATCGGAACTCGTCAACATTTCGATGCCGACTAAAGAAATCCATAACATGTGGGTAAAGAGTACAACCTCTGCAGAGTTTAACCTATTCGAATAGCCATTTCCGCGGTCAAGGACGGTAGTTGGGACGGGTCAAGTGTCGGTCTCAGTGTCGGTCTTCGGAGGAAATAATTAAAGAAAGAATAGATCATTATTATTGATGTTGTCATGAATATTGCTGATATTGTTATGGACTAACCTCTTCTCTTATATGTATTACTGGGTATCTCTTGGGGGGTTCTACCTCCCGGGTACTCATTATGCACTACTTAATATATGTTGCTGAGTATTTCCTGGGAAGGTTCTACCTCCTGAATACTCAACATACTCATGTGCTAATTTTTCTTTTCGATTTTTGGGCGGTCCTGTCTTGCCTGAATCTCTGTTTTTATCTTTATTTAAGACCTTTCATGGCGTCGCGAAGACACTCGTCTGGCTTGTGTGTTATTTTTCTTTTGGATTTTCGGGCGGTTCAATTTTGCCTGAATCTTCGCTTTTATTTTTCTTAGATACATGGGTGGTCTAACGCCAAGTCCACCCCTTTATTTTCGGTTAAGATTCCTCTGGGATGGCTGCACCACCTAAGAATCAATGTTTGATATGTGATGTATGAATGTTTTATATTATGATCTCTAACCCTTTTCTTTGTCTTATTATTTATGCCAAATTATTTACTCTACCAGAATATCTCACCGATAATAACTTGACATGAGCATATGCCCCCCCCCCCCCCCCCCCCCCCCCCCCCCCCCCCCCCCCCCCCCCCCCCCCCCCCCCCCCCCCCCCCCCCCCCCCCCCCCCCCCCCCCCCCCCCCCCCCCCCCCCCCCCCCCCCCCCCCCCCCCCCCCCCCCCCCCCCCCCCCCCCCCCCCCCCCCCCCCCCCCCCCCCCCCCCCCCCCCCCCCCCCCCCCCCCCCCCCCCCCCCCCCCCCCCCCCCCCCCCCCCCCCCCCCCCCCCCCCCCCCCCCCCCCCCCCCCCCCCCCCCCCCCCCCCCCCCCCCCCCCCCCCCCCCCCCCCCCCCCCCCCCCCCTTGTTTTGGTTGACCTCATGCCATGTATAGTAATACTTGACCTGTTTAAAAAATTGTTACATGCACTCTACCTGCTTTTATTATATTTTTTGTTCATGATGTTTGCGAGTACATTCAAACGTACTCACTGGCTTGTCCCTAGCTATTTACTTGGCCAGATCATGATTTCGAAGAAGGTGCTACGAGTATGCCTTGCGGACTAGGAGCCTGAGATAGCAGCCTCATGAGATAGGAGTTATCCTGGTCAGCCGTTCCTGTGGGAATGGAGCCCCATCAGAGTTGGAGATTCTCGAGCCACTTCTGTCATCCGCTGCTAGAGCTCATTGTTGTATCATTTGACCTTCATGGTATTGTATCCAATTCTTGTAATCACTTGTTAATTTATATCAAGGATGTGTTCACCAGTAACAATGATCTTGGGGCTGGTGATGACAGAGGGGTTAATTTTTGGGATTTTGTGTCCCAGAAATCCGGCCCTGACACCTATTACCAACTTCTCTCAAAAATTTGACAAGCCGAATAAACTCTCGTCGTGAGTAAAACACATTTAGCATGGAAGATATTTACTACCCCCACCACTCAATGAGCTGTACTGGTACACAAAACAGAAGTTTACTTGAAGGTTTAGAGGTGGCACATGTAAATTTACTTGCAATGGCAGAAGAGTACCATATGTAGGAAGATATAGTGGACTCTTCATGGCATAACTTTTGGTTTTAAGGACTTGGATGTACAAGCAAGAATTCCCATTTAGTACATGCAAAGGCTAGCAATAGACTGGGAAGTGACCAATTAGAGAGCGATAATGGTCATAATCATGCATTTTGAATAACCAACATTAAACGGTAGCATGGTGAGGATATAAACACGCTGAACATATATATTATAGAGGCAAGATTGGATTTGAATCAAGTATATGCATGAACATGTACCAAGTCAAGCCACTTAAATTCTTCAGAGGAGGATACCATCCTAACATACCACATTATAACCAATTTAATGCATGCTGACACCTAAGATAACATATTATCCACTACTAGATAATTAAGTCTGGCACAAGAAAACACAACCACTAATCATCATCATACCCATGTTTATCAGTAGTTTGCTATAACCAGATCACTGAGATAAACATATGTACAAAAAAGTAGAGTTCGTACCAGCTTTCTTTACCACGGCCACTTCATCAAATCGTCGTCATTATTACCTTTCACTTGCACAACCCAATGACGTGGAAAATAAATAACATAGTGCAAGTGTCACCATGGACTAAACTGAATTCTACAAACAACTATACACAAAAGAGAAGACAGGGAAAATAATTTTGGGTCTTTCATTAATTTAGAGATAAAATGCATAAGGGCCAATTTGGAAATTCTTTTTGTTGTCGTCACTTTTTGAAACAAGTCTCGATAAATCTCAAAGAGAAGCTAAAAGAAGAGACACAGAAGAATAAGAAAGGAAAGAACAAAAAGAAGCAAACAAAAGAAGCTAAAAAAGAAATGAAAGAAGTCTTTTTGGTCTTTTTGAATTTATTTTTTTATAAGCGAAAGAAGAATTCAGAGAAGCACACAGAAGTATTTTTCTGGTTTTTTTTTCTTAAGGAAGCAAATAAACAAAAGTTCAAAGAAAGTGCAAAAAGCAAGAAAAAATATTTACATCAAAGAACTCCAAACAAACAAACAAAGAAAGGAGAAATCTTTCTGGATTTTCTTTTATAAAACAAAGCGAGCACACAAATCAAAATAAGAGAGAAAAAAACCGAAAAGAAGCATGAGAGAAAGCAAATAAAAACCAAAAGGAACAAAGAGAGAATCGAGAAATATTTTTGGGTTTTTGAAACTTAATAAACACCCAAAAGAAGTAAGGAAAATAGAAACATGGATACACAAATATCATGAAGTGCACCGACAAGTGTAATGAATATGTATGATAACATGAATGAAGTGTTGCTGAAAGTATGTACTCCCCCAAGCTTAGGTTTTTGGCCTAGCTTGTCTCACCCCCATGGGTCAAAATCCGAGGATCCCGCCTAGTTCTGATAGTATGAAGGCCCCACCTTGAATGGTGCAGGCTCATAAGGGACGTCAGTGAGCGAATAATGGTGGAAACTCCTCCTAACCAGCTCCTCCTCCCAAGGAATAACATTGGCCC
The DNA here is from genome assembly GCA_036873465.1 of Thinopyrum obtusiflorum. NCBI lineage: Eukaryota > Viridiplantae > Streptophyta > Magnoliopsida > Poales > Poaceae > Thinopyrum > Thinopyrum obtusiflorum. The sequence goes on along the minus strand of JAAAWM010012210.1, from coordinate 184,440 downwards.
CCCCCCCCCCCCCCCCCCCCCCCCCCCCCCCCCCCCCCCCCCCCCCCCCCCCCCCCCCCCCCCCCCCCCCCCCCCCCCCCCCCCCCCCCCCCCCCCCCGCAAGGTAATATAGTACAGGTGTTTTGGCTAAACACCGGGCTATACTGATAATCACCAGGGGTGGCATTTTCTGCAATAAATTAATGGCTTTTCATGGCAGCAAAATCTAGCAAACAAGTGGGGAGTACAAGATCATCATGCCTAATAGGTATATTCAAATGTGCAGTAAGGTGAGTAGCATAAATACCGCCATAAATTTCACCTATAGTTCTATTCTTATTGAAGCGGTGTGCAATAATAACCCCATGTTATAACCTCCATCGCCATAAAGAGTCATACGCAAGGTACTCAAATCAGGGGCACTAGTGGCACTACCATCATGCTTACCAGTCAAACATCTCACAATAAAGATAGCAAAGTAATACACAGAGGGAAAATGAATGCCAGTAACTTTACCCTGCGAAAATCCCCTATGCTCACCCACACTCAAGTCTCTTAGAATTTGCTCAAATTCTGCAGGACGGGGAGTTTCAAGGCTCCCAGAATAAGGAATTTTCAAGCAAAGCAGAATTCTCGCAATGACATACTACGAGCCTGATCATATAAAAGGAATGTGACATGTCTTCGTCGTATCTATAATTTTTGATTGTTTCATGCCAATATTATACAACTTTCACGTATTTTTGGCAACATTTTATATGATTTATTGGACTAACCTATTGATCTAGTGCCTAGTGCCAGTTCCTGTTTTTTTGCATGTTTTTTGTTTCACAGAAAATATATATCAAACAAAGTCCAAATGCGATAAAAATTTACGGAGAATTATTTTAGAATATATGTGATTTCTGGGACTTGGAATCAACGCAAACGGGGGCCCACAGCCCCCATAAGACACCAGGGCACACCCCAGGGGCCAGGCGCGCCATGGTGGGGTGTGCCCTTCTCGGATGTCGATTGGAGCTCTACTTCGGGCGCAAGGAATCTTATATTCGGAAAAAAATCATGTTAAAATCTCAGCACAATCAGAATTACGGATCTCCGGGAATATAAGAAACGGTTTTCGGCCAGAGCTGGGGAACGCGAAGCAGAAGAGAACAGAGAGGGAGATCCAATCTCGGAGGGGCTGCCGCCCCTCCGCCACCATGGAGGCCATGGACCAAAGGGGGAACTCTCCTCCCATCTAAGGGGGAGGCCAAGGAAGAAGAAGAAGGAGGGGGTCTCTCTCCCCCTCTCTCCCGGTGGCGCCGGAGTGCCGCCGGGGCAAGGATAGTGTCGATGATCTACATCAACATTCTTGCTACCGTCAACACCAACTTTCGCCCCCTCTATGCAGTGGTGTAACATCCCTTCTCCCCGCTGTAATCTCTACTTAAACATGGTGCTCAACCCCCCCCCCCCCCCCCCCCCCCCCCCCCCCCCCCCCCCCCCCCCCCCCCCCCCCCCCCCCCCCCCCCCCCCCCCCCCCCCCCCCCCCCCCCCCCCCCCCCCCCCCCCCCCCCCCCCCCCCCCCCCCCCCCCCCCCCCCCCCCCCCCCCCCCCCCCCCCCCCCCCCCCCCCCCCCCCCCCCCCCCCCCCCCCCCCCCCCCCCCCCCCCCCCCCCCCCCCCCCCCCCCCCCCCCCCCCCCCCCCCCCCCCCCCCCCCCCCCCCCCCCCCCCCCCCCCCCCCCCCCCCCCCCCCCCCCCCCCCCCCCCCCCCCCCCCCCCCCCCCCCCCCCCCCCCCCCCCCCCCCCCCCCCCCCCCCCCCCCCCCCCCCCCCCCCCCCCCCCCCCCCCCCCCCCCCCCCCCCCCCCCCCCCCCCCCCCCCCCCCCCCCCCCCCCCCCCCCCCCCCCCCCCCCCCCCCCCCCCCCCCCCCCCCCCCCCCCCCCCCCCCCCCCCCCCCCCCCCCCCCCCCCCCCCCCCCCCCCCCCCCCCCCCCCCCCCCCCCCCCCCCCCCCCCCCCCCCCCCCCCCCCCCCCCCCCCCCCCCCCCCCCCCCCCCCCCCCCCCCCCCCCCCCCCCCCCCCCCCCCCCCCCCCCCCCCCCCCCCCCCCCCCCCCCCCCCCCCCCCCCCCCCCCCCCCCCCCCCCCCCCCCCCCCCCCCCCCCCCCCCCCCCCCCCCCCCCCCCCCCCCCCCCCCCCCCCCCCCCCCCCCCCCCCCCCCCCCCCCCCCCCCCCCCCCCCCCCCCCCCCCCCCCCCCCCCCCCCCCCTTCTCATGTGTGCTTGTTTGCTTTATCACTAAGTAGTTTTTATTTCCTGTTCTAAGTTGTTCTCTATCTTTAGTTATGGATATGGAACATGAAACACCAAAAAAATAGTTGTACTTGCTACTCATGGAGATGGGGAACCTCCTAAAACCCTCGATTCTCGTTATGTGAAAAATATTATGCACTACTTTGATAATCCTGAGAAAACCCCATTCAACTTGACAATGGGAGTAACGTTGGATCAATGTGAATACTTTAGGGATTATTGCTTGACACAAAAAGGGAAATTATTATGGGATCAAATTGATATGTTGCATTCGTATGCTTGGAATTTATGCCAGAGATATGATTATACTTGTTGCTTTAGGATGAACGCTCCACACCTTCCCTTTACATGCAAATTTAATGATAATGTAACTTTGGCTTCTTATGCCAATGGTAGATATGATTATTATGATGTGGAACGAATAGAAGAATTTGTTGCTTTTAAGGGTGCTTATGAAAGAATCTTTGTTTTTAAAGTATGAATCTTTTGATGATGATGTATATAGACCTTAAAATTTTGCCATCCTTAAATATTGCTATGAAAATTATAAATACAATTCTGATATTGATATATTTATTGAGAAAGTCTCCGCTATCCAAGAAGAGACTAATATTTTGCAGGAGTCTATGGAAGAAGAAATTGATGAAACTGTGAGCTCATTGGATGAAAAAGATGATGAGGAGAGCGAAGAACAAAAGGAGGAAGAGCGGATTAGCTACCTGTGCCCACCTTCTAATGAGAGTAACTCTTCAACTCATACATTATTTAATTTCCCTTCATGCTTACCGAAGGATGAATGCTATGATAATTGCTATGATCCCGTTGATTCTTTTAAAATATCCCTTTTTGCTGAACTTAATGCTTGCTATGCTTGTGGCCAAGATGCCAATATGAATTATGCTTATGGAGATGAACTTGCTATAGTTCCTTATGTTAAGAATGAAATTGTTGCTATTGCACCCACACATGATAGTCCTATTATCTTTTTGAATTCTCCCAACTACACTATATCGGAGAAGCTTGCTCTTATTAAGGATTTCATTGATGGGTTGCCTTTTACCGTTGCACGTGATGATTTTGATGAATATAATATGCATGTGCTTACTGCTCCTACTTGCAATTATTATGAGAGATGAACCACATCTCCACCTCTCTATGTTTCCAATATGATAGAATTGCAAGAAACTGCTTATGCTATGTATTGGCCTTTACTTTGTAACATCCCCAGGTTACCTCACCCTAGTTAAGCTACTTAACTTGCCATGTCATCATGATCAATCTAAATAAATTGCAACTAGGAAATAATCCAACTGAATTCAAATTTAAAATGCAGGTCAAATAAATATTTTTTCAAATACTAAAACTAAAATGTTTATAATGTTGCAAATAATTCAGGAGCAAATATAAAACTATAATCAATATTAATTGAGTTAGTTAAGAGACTCTAACAACCTCAAACAGTGCCAAAAATCACTTTTTAAATGTCATAATCATTTTTGAAATAATCAAATGAGCTCCAAAAATAACCAAACTTTTTGTGACAGTGTCTAAAATCACCAGGAAATTATTGGGACCTTTCCCATATTATTCCTAAGTGATTAGGATGCCTAAATGAGTCCTTCTCTCTCTCTGTTTACTAATAAAAAGAAAAACAGAAAAACAGAGAAAAAGGAAAAGGCCAGGAGGCCACTTACCTGTCGAGGCCTAGCGCCGGCCCAGCCCACTCCCCGACTCGTCTCCCTCCTCCGTCGCCGTGTCGACGCCGTAGCCGCCCCGATCGCCGACGCTGCACGCGTCGCCCATCTGCCATCTCCCCGCGGTGGATAAGGTTCCCCGAGCCGCGCCGAACCCTAGCACCTCCCCATTTGCCCCCTTGCCTTCTTCCCCTCTCCTTCGCCCGATCCCCTTTTCCTCCACAGATCGGCCGAGCGCCATCACCGCCACAGCCGTCACCCCCGCGCACACCTAGCTCCCCGCGGTCCGTGCTTGAGCCAGGGGAGTCGCCGTCGACCACCTCGTCTACTGGAGCCACTCGGTGGAGCTGGAGCCTCCCACATCGACCTCGGTGACATCTTCTTCTTCCTCGGGCCAGCGAGCATTTCCGGCGAATTCGAGCCCTCTGCCGCTACTAAGCCGTCAACGGGACCCCGTGCGCCCCCTACGTGAGCTCCGCCTCCTCTCTCTCTCTCCCGTCCGTGTTCTGTTTCCGCGGCCGTAGCCAGCCGTGCACGACACGTCGCTATTGCCGTGCTTCGGCTCCGCCGATGTGCTCGTCGCCATCTCTCTATTACACCTCAAGCCGCATTAGCTTTACCATCGAGCTTCTGGTGATCCCGCGCATCGTGTACGGGCGTCTGCTCGACCCGGGCGAGCTCATATGCTCGAACCCGAGCACGGCCGTCTCTGTCCGCCGCCCGGCGTTGTCGTCCTACTCGTTGCCGACCACCCCCGCCCAAACTAACGCCACAGGGCAACGCGCGATGCTCCCCTCGTTCGATAGAGTCCAAACACGCGTGATTTGGTGCCCTATAGCGTGATTCCAAGCCCCTCCGGCGAGATCGCCGCCGCGGGAGCTCACTAGGGTTACTGTTCACCACTGAGACTGACACATGGGCCTCATAGTTAATTAGACTAATTAAGTCTTTAAAATTAATCTGTTAGTTAACATATACTCTGACATGTGGGGCCCACCCTCTAATTAAGCCGATGTTAGTCCACTGTCACAGACTGGTGGGACCCAATGGACCCACTGGTCAACTTTGACTGGTCAGCGAGTCTGTTGACTTGCTGATGTCATGCTGACATTCTGCTGATGTCATAATTTCCTTTTCTGTTAAATAAGTAATTTCCAGAAAATCATTTAATCTTTAGAAATTCATAACTTTTAAACCGTAGCTCGGATCGAAAAAGTTAAAACATGAAAGTTGCTCAGAACGACGAGACGAGTCTGATCGTGCCGTCTGTTTCCTTGTCGGAACCCCCTACGCAGAAGAACTCGTAACTCCGAGCCCGATTCCGGTAGGTGAATAGTGCACACACCCCGAATAATAAATCCCGCACTATTCCTAAAATAATTAAAACGCCCTAGTTGCATCTTTAGACAACCCTGCACTGCATCGTAGTCATCGCATGCCCAGAATAGCATCGTTGCTGTGTATTTATATGTTTCTTCCCCCTCTTCTCTCTCGGTAGACACCGACGTCGATGTAGCTCCCGAGGTCGACGCTGCTCAGGAGCCAGACGACGCAGCTGACGACCTTGCCCTTGCCATCGAGCAGACAGGCAAGCACCCCCATTTTGAGCATTCCGATATCGCCCATTCTCTTCTCTCTCATGCTTGCATTAGAATTGCTGCTGCTACTGCTTTACCTATTCTGATGCATAGCCTGTTCATTGTAACCTGCTTTTGTTACCTACTGCTTATCCTAAACTGCTTAGCATAGGTTGGGTAGAGACCATATGAGACCCCACTTGATCCCGACTACACCGCTGGATATCAGAAGACCCGATCAGCTGGATTGAAGACCAGGCCCCGGCACCGCATATCACTTCCCCTTAGTTGCTCGACACCATTGGGTTACTATCGAGTGCCGAGGGTGGTACCTCATCAGCACTTACGATGATAACCTTGTGGGTTAGTTAATCGGTCGTGGTAAGCAAGGGTGATTCCTCCTACACCACCCCCGATAACGACGTCGTCGTGCAACACTTCAAGTGTGGACCTCGAGGGTGATTCCTCTTTCGTTCACCTTGACCTTATCATCAGGTGGAACTCCGTCGAGGGTGATACCTCAGGGTTCCCTTGGTGTTGGACACACTGTTGCTATGGATATTTCAACATTGCACTGAAACATGTTACTAAAGACGGGTCGGCCCTGAGGGGTACCCGCGCGAGCTTAATTGCGAGAGATGTGAAGTCGGGTGTACCTGGAGGGCACCCGAGAGTTGAACACGAGGTGTGGCCGGGCATTCCTAGCCCTTGCCGCAAGTCCTTGAGACAGGGCGACGGGGTCACATCGATCGTGAGTCTCTGCTCGTTACCGCGCGCTCCTAATCCACGAGCGGTTTGGATATTTGATCCGAGGGCATGGTATGGGCGTTCTGTGTCGTATACATCAGCCGAAGCTCTAATGATGTCAGCAAGGAGCGGCCCGTTTTGGATTGGACTGGGAACGTAACTGCGCTTGTATAAGGGGTTGCTACGTCTGCTTCCAAAACATCCTCGCAACGTGCAGGGTTCCCGGGGCGAAGGCCCAAGACCCCCGGGGACATAGGTTAGTCCGGCGTGCTGACCTCTCTTTAGAGCCTAGGTCAGGTTGTGGCGTGTTGCTTGGCCGAGGCCGGGCATGACCCAGTAAAGTGTGTCCGGCTGGAGTTAAGCATGCGTGGTGGGTAAGTTGGTGCACCCCTGCAGGGAGGAAACTTCTATCGATAGCCTGTCCTACGGTAACGGACACTCGGAGTTGTATCTCGATCTGTACAACTAGAACATGACTGAGATGATAACTGGATAGTATGGCTCTGGGATTGCTTTCTCGCAGGGAGTCAAGAAAGAATCTCAGGCCGAGGTGCATGATACTACTACTACTTTACATTATGTTGTTCTACTCTCTTCTATGTTGCAAGACCGAAGAAGAAGCTGAAGATGCTAGTCTTCGATAGGACTAGGCTTCCCCCTCTATTCTGGCATTTCTGCAACCCAGTCCACATATACAGCCATTCCTTTGAAAATGTTGCATATGTAGTGTAGATCCTTGCTTGCTGAGTACTTCGGATGAGTAATCATGTTTGCTTTACTTTCTTTTTCCTCCATATTCATTTCGATGCCACCAGACGATGGAGCCCTTGAGCCAGATGCCCCTGTCGACGACTACTACTACTACCCTTCCAGCGAGTACTACTACTATGAGGAGCCGACTGACGACCAGGAGTAGGATCGGAGGGTCCAGGGCAGGAGGCCTACGCCTTTCGATCGTAGTATTTTAGTTTACCCCACCTTCTAAAGGCTTATCTCTCTTTCTGCAATATATCTGTACCCGGATATCTGATGCTTCCGCTGACGCTTGTATGCCATCGAGCTATGTATTCGAGCCCTCGAGGCCCTGGCTTGTAATATAAAGCTTGTATGACTTTATTTATGTTTTAGAGTTGTGTTGTGATATCTTCAAGTGAGTCCTTAGGCTTAATCGTGTGCATTTGCGTGTATGGTTAGTGCACGATTAAGCCGGGGTCGTCACATACTTGATGTGCATGAATTGTTCTTGTATGACATGTCGATGCATAGGAAGAGAGTTAGACTTCATCATTGCATGATATATGTTGCTTTGTGCTCACTACTAAATGCAAAATCATTGTTAATTAAAATTGGCTTTGATATACCTTGGGATCCGGGTGGATTCATTACTTGAGCACTTTATGCCTAGCTTAATGGCTTTAAAGAAAGCGCTGCCAGGGAGACAACCCGGAATTTTAGAGAGTCATTTATTTCTGTTGAGTGCTTTTATAAAGTTTAAAAACAAAAAATATAGAGGGGAACTTAAAACTTCACAAAAAGAAAAGTGAAAGTGAGAGGGACGAGCATTGTGAAAGTGGGAGCTAGCCTTGAACTTTGTTCATGCCCATGGAAACTTTGTGAATCTCAATTACAGAAACTTTTCAACAAAAATAATTATCCCCTTGTAAAAATCCATTGTATTATAAAAATCCATGGATGATTAGATTGCTTGTTGGTATGTGCGCTGCAAAAACAGAAACTTTGGCTGTAGTGCGTGATTTTACATTTTTTTACTGGAACGTTGAAAGTTTCTGAAACTTTATGCACAGTCTTTCTATACAATTTTTTTTTATTTTTTCCTAATTTTTTAGAATTTTTGGAGTACCAGAAGTATGGTAGGTGTTCAGATTGCTACAGACTATCATGTTTAAGACAGATTCTGTTTTTGATGCATTGTTTTGCTTGTTCTGATGAAACTATCGATTTTTATCGATGGTATAAGCCATGGAAAAGTTATAATACAGTAGCTACAATGCAAAAACAAAATATGAATTAGTTTGCAATAGTACTTAGAGTAGTGATTTGCATTATTATACTAATGGATCTTACCGAGGTTTCTGTTGAGTTTTGTGTGGATGAAGTGATCAAAGATCGAGGAGGTCCCGATATGAGACGAAGGAGGAGAGGCAAGAGCTCAAGCTTGGGGATGCCCAAGGCACCCCAAGTAAATATTCAAGGAGACTCAAGCGTCTAAGCTTGGGGATGCCCCGGAAGGCATCCCATCTTTCTTCAATAAGTATCGTTATGTTTTCATCTTCGTTTTGTTCATGTGATATGTGTGAATCTTGGAGCGTCTTTTGTGTTTATTTTTCACTTTTATTTTATACAGCATGCTGGTATGAGATAGTCCATGGTTGATTTATAGAATGCTCATTGCATTTCACTTATATCTTTTGAGTATGGCTTTATAGAATGCTTCATGTGCTTCACTTATATCATTTGAAGTTTGGATTGCCTGTTTCTCTTCACATAGAAAACCGTTATTTGTAGAATGCTCTTTTGCTTCACTTATACTTATTAGAGCATGGTCTTTTGTAGAAAGAATTAAACTCTCTTTCTTCACTTATATCTATTTAGAGAGTCAACAGGAATTGGTCAATTGCATGGTCAGTCATAAAATCCTGCATAAAACTTATGGATCACTGAATATGATATGTTTGATTCCTTGCAATAGTTTTGCGATATAGAGATGGAATATGTGGGAGGTACTAGTAAATAGTTGTGGTTAGTAGGAATATTGGTGTTAAGATTTGTGATTCCCGGAGCATGCACGTATAGTCTCTCATTATGCTATGAAGTTGGAGCATGATTTATTATTGATTGTCTTCCTTATGAGTGGCGGTCGGGGACGAGTGATGGTATTTTCCTAACAATCTATCCCCCTAGCGGCATGCGTAGTAGTAGTTTGCTTTGAGGGCTAATAAACTTTGGCAATAAGTATATGAGTTCTTTATGACTAATCTGAGTCCATGGATTATACGCGCTCTTACCTTTCCATAATTTGTTAGCCTCTATGGTACCATGCATTGCCCTTTCTCACCTCGAGAGTCGGTACAAACTTCGCCGGTGCATCCAAACCCCGTGATATGATAAGCTCTATCACACATAAGCGTTATTATATCTTCCTCAAAATAGCCACCATACCTACCTATTATGGCCTTTCCATAGCCATTCCGAGATATATTGCCATGCAACTTTCAACGCCTCCGTTTTGATGACTTGAGCATTCATTGTCATATTGCTTTGCATGATCGTAAGATAGCTAGCATGATATTTCCATGGCTTGTCTGGTTTTCGATATCATTGTTATGCTAGATCATTGCACATCCTGGTACACTGCCAGAGGCATTCATATAGAGTCATACTTTGTTATAGGTATCGAGTTGTAATTTTTATTTCTTTTGAGTTATAAGTAAATAGAAGTGTGATGATCATCATTATTCATTTTTAGAGCATTGCCCTAGTGAGGAAAGGATGATGGAGACTATGATTCCCCCACAAGTCAGGATGAGACTCCGGACAATGAGAGAAAAGAAAAAAAAGAAAAAAGTAAAAAAGAAAAAAGAGAAAAGAAAAAAAACAAAGAGAGAAGGGGCATGCTAGTTCCACACTTGTGCTTCAAAGTAGCACCATGTCTTTCATATAGAGAGCCTCATATGTTGTCACTTTCATATACTAGTGGGAAATTTTCATTATAGGATTAGATGCACACCCACTTAGTTTTCATGTTGAGCTTTCATACACATATAGCTCTTAGTGCATTCATTGCATGGCAATCCCTACTCCTCACGTTGATATCAATTGATGGGCATCTCCATAGCCCGTTGGTTAGCCGCGTCGATGTGAGACTTTCTTACTTTTTTGTCTTCTCAATATTTACCCCTATCATCATACTCTATTCCACTTATAGTGTTATATCCATGGCTTGCGCTCATGTATTGTGTGAGGGTTGAAAAAGCTGAAGCATGTAAAATAATATGAACCAATTGCTCAGGTTGTCATCGGGGTTGTGCATGATAAATACTTTGTGTTAAGAAGACAGAGCATGACACGACTATATGATTTTGTAGGGATAGCTTTCTTTAGCATTGATATTTTGAAAGACACGATTGTTTGTTGGGATGCCTGAGTATTACTGTCTTTATGTCAAATTATAGACTATTGCTTTGAATCACTTATGTCTTAATATTCATGTCATGACTAGACATATGATCAAGTTTATGTTAGGTAGCATTCCACATCAAAAATTATCTTTTTTATCATTTACCTACTCGAGGACGAGCAGGAATTAAGCTTTATGAGACGAAGGAGGAGAGGCAAGAGCTCAAGCCCCCCCCCCCCCCCCCCCCCCCCCCCCCCCCCCCCCCCCCCCCCCCCCCCCCCCCCCCCCCCCCCCCCCCCCCCCCCCCCCCCCCCCCCCCCCCCCCCCCCCCCCCCCCCCCCCCCCCCCCCCCCCCCCCCCCCCCCCCCAATTTTTGATTGTTTCATGCCAATATTATACAACTTTCACATATTTTTGGCAACATTTTATATGATTTATTGGACTAACCTATTGATCTAGTGCCCAGTGCCAGTTCCTGTTTTTTGCATGTTTTTTGTTTCGCAGAAAATCTATATCAAATGAAGACCAAGCGCGGTAAAAATTTACGAAGAATTATTTTGGAATATATGTGATTTTTGGGACATGGAATCAACGCAAACGGGGGCCCACAGCCCCACAAGACACCAGGGCGCGCCCAGGGGCCAGGCGCGCCCTGGTGGGTTGTGCCCTCCTCGGATGTCGGTTGGGGCTCTATTTCGGGCGCAAGGAAGCTTATATCCGGAAAAAATTGTGTTAAAATCTCAGCGCAATCGGAGTTACGGATCTCCGGGAATATAAAAAATGGTTTTCGGCCAGATCTGGGGAATGCAAAACAGAAGAGAACAGAGAGGGAGATCCAATCTAGGAGGGGCTCCCGCCCCTCCGCCGCCATGGAGGCCATGGACCAGAGGGGGAACTCTCCTCCCATCTAGGGGGGAGGCCAAGGAAGAAGAAGAAGGAGGGGGGCTCTCTCCCCCTCTCTCCCGGTGGCGCCGGAGTGCCGCCGTGGGAAGGATAGTGACGGCGATCTACATCAACAATCTAGCTACCGTCAACACCAACTTTCTCCCTGTCTATGCAGCGGTGTAACATCCCTTCTCCCCGCTGTAATCTCTACTTAAACATGGTGCTCAACTCCATATATTATTTCCCAATGATCTATGGTTATCCTATGATGTTTGAGTAGATCCGTTTTGTCCTATGGGTTAATCATGATCTTGGTTGGTATGATTGTATATTTTATTTATGGTGCTGTCCTACGGTGCCCTCCGTCTCACACAAACGTGATGGACCCTTGCCATAGGGTGTTGCAATATGTTCATGGTTTGCTTATTGTCGGTGTTGCGGGGGTGACAGCAGCCTAAACGCGGATAAGCGGGTTATGGCGTATGGGAGTAAAGAGGACTTGATACTTAATGCTTTGGTTGGGTTTCATGACCTTAATGATCTTTAGTAGTTGCGGATACTTGCTAGGGGTCCAATCATAAGTACATATGATCCAAGTAGAGAAAGTATGTTAGCTCATGCCTCTCCCTCATGTAAAATTGCAAGAATGATTACCCATACTAGTTATCGATTGCCTAGGGACAAATGACTTTCTTGTTGACAAAAGCTATCCACTTTTATTACGTTGCAATTTATTCGTAGTTCTATTCTCGCAAAGTACTCGTACTTTTATTCTTGCAAAATAGTTTCATACTTGTTCTAGGTAAAGTAAACATTAAGTGTGCGTAGAGTTGTATCGGTGGTCGATAGAACTTGAGGGAATATTTCCCCCCCCCCCCCCCCCCCCCCCCCCCCCCCCCCCCCCCCCCCCCCCCCCCCCCCCCCCCCCCCCCCCCCCCCCCCCCCCCCCCCCCCCCCCCCCCCCCCCCCCCCCCCCCCCCCCCCCCCCCCCCCCCCCCCCCCCCCCCCCCCCCCCCCCCCCCCCCCCCCCCCCCCCCCCCCCCCCCCCCCCCCCCCCCCCCCCCCCCCCCCCCCCCCCCCCCCCCCCCCCCCCCCCCCCCCCCCCCCCCCCCCCCCCCCCCCCCCCCCCCCCCCCCCCCCCCCCCCCCCCCCCCCCCCCCCCCCCCCCCCCCCCCCCCCCCCCCCCCCCCCCCCCCCCCCCCCCCCCCCCCCCCCCCCCCCCCCCCCCCCCCCCCCCCCCCCCCCCCCCCCCCCCCCCCCCCCCCCCCCCCCCCCCCCCCCCCCCCCCCCCCCCCCCCCCCCCCCCCCCCCCCCCCCCCCCCCCCCCCCCCCCCCCCCCCCCCCCCCCCCCCCCCCCCCCCCCCCCCCCCCCCCCCCCCCCCCCCCCCCCCCCCCCCCCCCCCCCCCCCCCCCCCCCCCCCCCCCCCCCCCCCCCCCCCCCCCCCCCCCCCCCCCCCCCCCCCCCCCCCCCCCCCCCCCCCCCCCCCCCCCCCCCCCCCCCCCCCCCCCCCCCCCCCCCCCCCCCCCCCCCCCCCCCCCCCCCCCCCCCCCCCCCCCCCCCCCCCCCCCCCCCCCCCCCCCCCCCCCCCCCCCCCCCCCCCCCCCCCCCCCCCCCCCCCCCCCCCCCCCCCCCCCCCCCCCCCCCCCCCCCCCCCCCCCCCCCCCCCCCCCCCCCCCCCCCCCCCCCCCCCCCCCCCCCCCCCCCCCCCCCCCCCCCCCCCCCCCCCCCCCCCCCCCCCCCCCCCCCCCCCCCCCCCCCCCCCCCCCCCCCCCCCCCCCCCCCCCCCCCCCCCCCCCCCCCCCCCCCCCCCCCCCCCCCCCCCCCCCCCCCCCCCCCCCCCCCCCCCCCCCCCCCCCCCCCCCCCCCCCCCCCCCCCCCCCCCCCCCCCCCCCCCCCCCCCCCCCCCCCCCCCCCCCCCCCCCCCCCCCCCCCCCCCCCCCCCCCCCCCCCCCCCCCCCCCCCCCCCCCCCCCCCCCCCCCCCCCCCCCCCCCCCCCCCCCCCCCCCCCCCCCCCCCCCCCCCCCCCCCCCCCCCCCCCCCCCCCCCCCCCCCCCCCCCCCCCCCCCCCCCCCCCCCCCCCCCCCCCCCCCCCCCCCCCCCCCCCCCCCCCCCCCCCCCCCCCCCCCCCCCCCCCCCCCCCCCCCCCCCCCCCCCCCCCCCCCCCCCCCCCCCCCCCCCCCCCCCCCCCCCCCCCCCCCCCCCCCCCCCCCCCCCCCCCCCCCCCCCCCCCCCCCCCCCCCCCCCCCCCCCCCCCCCCCCCCCCCCCCCCCCCCCCCCCCCCCCCCCCCCCCCCCCCCCCCCCCCCCCCCCCCCCCCCCCCCCCCCCCCCCCCCCCCCCCCCCCCCCCCCCCCCCCCCCCCCCCCCCCCCCCCCCCCCCCCCCCCCCCCCCCCCCCCCCCCCCCCCCCCCCCCCCCCCCCCCCCCCCCCCCCCCCCCCCCCCCCCCCCCCCCCCCCCCCCCCCCCCCCCCCCCCCCCCCCCCCCCCCCCCCCCCCCCCCCCCCCCCCCCCCCCCCCCCCCCCCCCCCCCCCCCCCCCCCCCCCCCCCCCCCCCCCCCCCCCCCCCCCCCCCCCCCCCCCCCCCCCCCCCCCCCCCCCCCCCCCCCCCCCCCCCCCCCCCCCCCCCCCCCCCCCCCCCCCCCCCCCCCCCCCCCCCCCCCCCCCCCCCCCCCCCCCCCCCCCCCCCCCCCCCCCCCCCCCCCCCCCCCCCCCCCCCCCCCCCCCCCCCCCCCCCCCCCCCCCCCCCCCCCCCCCCCCCCCCCCCCCCCCCCCCCCCCCCCCCCCCCCCCCCCCCCCCCCCCCCCCCCCCCCCCCCCCCCCCCCCCCCCCCCCCCCCCCCCCCCCCCCCCCCCCCCCCCCCCCCCCCCCCCCCCCCCCCCCCCCCCCCCCCCCCCCCCCCCCCCCCCCCCCCCCCCCCCCCCCCCCCCCCCCCCCCCCCCCCCCCCCCCCCCCCCCCCCCCCCCCCCCCCCCCCCCCCCCCCCCCCCCCCCCCCCCCCCCCCCCCCCCCCCCCCCCCCCCCCCCCCCCCCCCCCCCCCCCCCCCCCCCCCCCCCCCCCCCCCCCCCCCCCCCCCCCCCCCCCCCCCCCCCCCCCCCCCCCCCCCCCCCCCCCCCCCCCCCCCCCCCCCCCCCCCCCCCCCCCCCCCCCCCCCCCCCCCCCCCCCCCCCCCCCCCCCCCCCCCCCCCCCCCCCCCCCCCCCCCCCCCCCCCCCCCCCCCCCCCCCCCCCCCCCCCCCCCCCCCCCCCCCCCCCCCCCCCCCCCCCCCCCCCCCCCCCCCCCCCCCCCCCCCCCCCCCCCCCCCCCCCCCCCCCCCCCCCCCCCCCCCCCCCCCCCCCCCCCCCCCCCCCCCCCCCCCCCCCCCCCCCCCCCCCCCCCCCCCCCCCCCCCCCCCCCCCCCCCCCCCCCCCCCCCCCCCCCCCCCCCCCCCCCCCCCCCCCCCCCCCCCCCCCCCCCCCCCCCCCCCCCCCCCCCCCCCCCCCCCCCCCCCCCCCCCCCCCCCCCCCCCCCCCCCCCCCCCCCCCCCCCCCCCCCCCCCCCCCCCCCCCCCCCCCCCCCCCCCCCCCCCCCCCCCCCCCCCCCCCCCCCCCCCCCCCCCCCCCCCCCCCCCCCCCCCCCCCCCCCCCCCCCCCCCCCCCCCCCCCCCCCCCCCCCCCCCCCCCCCCCCCCCCCCCCCCCCCCCCCCCCCCCCCCCCCCCCCCCCCCCCCCCCCCCCCCCCCCCCCCCCCCCCCCCCCCCCCCCCCCCCCCCCCCCCCCCCCCCCCCCCCCCCCCCCCCCCCCCCCCCCCCCCCCCCCCCCCCCCCCCCCCCCCCCCCCCCCCCCCCCCCCCCCCCCCCCCCCCCCCCCCCCCCCCCCCCCCCCCCCCCCCCCCCCCCCCCCCCCCCCCCCCCCCCCCCCCCCCCCCCCCCCCCCCCCCCCCCCCCCCCCCCCCCCCCCCCCCCCCCCCCCCCCCCCCCCCCCCCCCCCCCCCCCCCCCCCCCCCCCCCCCCCCCCCCCCCCCTCTTCCGAGGCCGGGCATGATCTAGGAAAGTGTGTCTGGCCAAAGGGGATCGAGCGTGTTGGGTTATGTGGTGCACCCCTGCAGGGAAGTTTATCTATTCGAATAGTCGTGTCCCTCGGTAAAAGGACGACCCGGAGTTGTATTCCGACCTCATGACAACTAGAACTGGATATTTAATAAAACACACCCTTACAAGTGCCAGATATAACCCGGTGGTCGCTCTCTCGCAGGGTGGCGACGAGAGGATCGTCGGGTAGGATTATGCTATACGTTGATACTTGGTTAACTTCCAACTACTCTCTTCTACTGCTGCGAGATGGAGGCTGCCAGAAGCGTAGTCTTCGACAGGACTAGCTATCCCCCTCTTATTCTGGCATTCTGCAGTTCAGTCCACCGATAATGCCTCTTTACACATATACCCATGCATATGTAGTATAGATCCTTGCTTGCGAATACTTTGGATGAGTACTCACGGTTGCTTTCCCCCTCTTTTTCTCCTTTCCGTTCTTTCTAGTTGTCGCAACCAGATGCTGGAGCCCAGGAGCAAGACGCCACCTTCGACGACTACTACCACCAGGACGGAGCCTACTACTACGTCCAGGATGCCGACGACCAGGAGTAGTTAGGAGGATCCCAGGCAGGAGGCCTGCGCCTCGTTCGATCTGTATCCCTGTTTGTGCTGGCCATCTTATGGCACCTTGTTTAACTTATGTCTGTACTCAGATATTGTTGCTTCCGCTGACTCGTCTATGATCGAGCACTTGTATTCGAGCCCTCGAGGCCCCTGGCTTGTATTATGATGCTTGTATGACTTAGTTATGTTTTAGAGTTGTGTTGTGATATCTTCCCGTGAGTCCCTGATCTTGATCGTACACGTTTTGCGTGTATGATTAGTGTACGATTGAATCGGGGGCGTCACAAGTTGGTATCAGAGCCGACTGCCTGTAGGAATCCCCCATTCCAATTCCTTGGCCGAAGTTGAGTCTAGACATCAAAAACTATTTTACTAACTTGGCTGTGTGGCTTACGGGCCCACGTCGCTAACTGGGTGGTATTAGGATCTTTTATTCCTCGTCTATACTCTGGGACTCTGATCTCTCTTCTACTCGGGTTAAAATAAATTTTACTAACGCCGACACTTAGGGTCTCGTGATCACATCCACCGGAGTTCTAAAAATTTCCCCCCTTGCTTCAAGATTGTGGGCCAGGTTCTGCTTACAGGATCCTTTTATCGAGGGCACCCTGTGTTGTCACTTGCAGATTCCTCGCCCCACCAGTTTTTCCCCGACGTTGATGTAGCCTTTGCTATGTCTCGTCGTGTACTTCCTTACCGCGTGCCTGCGCGCCGCCTAGCATGTCCAGTTTATGAAATTGCACCGTTATGCTGTCCGCATGAACCCGACTCTGTGTATGGATCTGTAAGTCATAATTGACTACTGTTAAGTATCTATTGCACTGCTAAATTGTTGTCGTGTTACATCATGCTTGTCACTAAACACTCGCACTGGCTTTTACTAAACTACCCCCTGTTGCAATTTAGCAGGATGGTTAGACCCGCTGGTCGTGGTCGTGGCCGTGGTGCCAACGATCCACCACCGCCGAACTATATGGCTGGAATGATGCAGCAGTTTGAATTGCAACGTCAGTTCATGCAAGGGATCATGGATCAGTTTCCTCGTCCCAATATGAACCAACATCCAGGCCCAGGGACTCTGCAGGACTTTATGCGCCTCAACCCGACTGTCTACCGCGGCTCAACTCAGCCCCTGGATGCGGATGACTGGCTTCACGACATCACCTATGAGTTGGAGTCTGGTGGCGTTGCCCCTGCAAACTATGTCACCTTCGCCTCCTTCTTTCTCAAGGGCCCCGCCGCTCAATGGTGGGACAGCCACAGGCGCACTCAACCAGCTGGCACAGTCATCACTTGGCCGGATTTCCAAGCTGCCTTCAGTGCCCGTTTCATTCCTCAGGGAATCATGGATAGGAAGAAGCAAGAATTCCGCAACCTCACCCAGGGCAATAAGACAGTGGAAGCTTATCAGTGGGAGTTTCTGGAATTATCCCGCTATGCTGAAGAGGACATTCCCACTGATGCTCGCCGTCAGGAAAAGTTTCGTGAAGGACTTCAAGCTGACATCAAGCTAGCACTCCTTGTGCATGAATTTGACAACTTCTCCATCTTGGTGAACAAGGCTATCCAGGTCGAGACTGGTCTGCAGTCACACCAGGGATCTCTTAGGCGCAACCGTGACACCGGTTCATCTTCGAGCCAGCCTGCACAGAAGCGTAGGATCTGGATTCCAAACAGCGTGTACCGTCCAGCTGCACCTCCTCCAAGGCAGTCCTATGCTACACCGCGTCTGCCTCCACCGCCTAGGCAGCCAAGACTTCCAGCTCCACCACCCCGAGCTCCTGCTCCCAATCCCAATGATAGTCTGTGCTACAAGTGTGGGCAGCCAGGTCATTTCTCCAGGAACTGCACTCAGGACCGGAACCAACTGGCACTTCCTGCAACTGGCCGTGAGAACGCTCAGCCCCGCAACAACAATGCCAAGTCTTATGGGCGTATTCAGGCCAACCACACTGATTATAATGAAGCTCAAGACCAGCCTGCCACCGTGATGGGTACTCTCCTTGTTAATTCAGTACCAGCTTCTGTTTTATTTGATTCAGGAGCATCGCATTCATTCATGTCAGCCGAGTTTGCATTCACGCATGGCATTAAATATGAAGAACTGAGCACTTCAATATTAATACACACCCCCGCGGGCCAATGTCAAACCTCCATGGGTTGCAACGACGTCACCATTGAAATTGAAGGGTTGGAATTTCACGCCTCCCCTTTCATACTAAAGTCTTGTAGTATCGACCTCATTCTCGGAATGGATTGGTTGAAAGCGCATACTGCTTCTATAGTTTGCGCCACTAAGATCGTCCATCTTCTACACCCTTATGATGAAATAATAAGCTACCAGGCTCAAATCATCCAAAATGCCGAGGCGAGGCTTTATACCTTGAATGCGTTAAACGCATCACCACTTGAAGGCATCGAGAACATTCCAGTTGTTCGCAAATTCCAAGATGTTTTCCCAGAAGAACTCCCAGGGATACCCCCTGCTCGAGCTGTCGAATTTGTCATCAACTTGAAACCAGGCACCACTCCTATCGCCAAGCGACCCTACAAGATGCCGCCGCATGAACTCCTTGAACTTAAGGAGGAAATCGACGCTTCACTTCGTAAGGGTTTCATTCGTCCAAGTTCCTCTGCTTGGGGAGCACCTTCCCTCTTTGTCAGGAAGAAGGATGGATCGAACTGATTGGTCCAAGATTACCGTCCTATCAACCAAGCAACTATTCAGAATAAATATCCCCTTCCTCGGATAAACGATCTGTATGATCAACTGGCTGGTTCATCAGTGTTCTCTAAGCTCGACTTAAGGTTGGGTACCACCAGATCCGCGTTCGTGAAGAGGATATCCCAAAGACCGCCTTCGTTACTCGATATGGCTCATACGAGTACACTGTCATGTCATTCGGCTTAACCAATGCTCCAGCCACATTCTCCCGCCTGATGAATTATATATTCATGGAATACCTCGACAAGTTCGTCATGGTTTACCTGGATGATATCCTAGTATACTCCAAGAACAAAGAAGAACATGCTGAACATCTTCGACTTGTTCTGGAAAAACTTCGAGAGCATCAATTATATGCTAAGTTTTCCAAGTGTGAATTCTGGCTTCCCGAGGTAACATACCTTGGGCATGTCATCTCCAAGGATGGTATTGCCATCAACCCCGAGCGAGTTCAGGCTATTCTTGATTGGACTCCTCCAAAGAACGTCAAGCAAGTTCGAAGTTTTCTCGGACTGGCCAGCTATTGCCGTCGATTTGTCGAGAACTTCTCCAAGATCGCCAAGCCCCTGGCTAACCTGGTTCATAAAGGCGTCAAGTTCGATTGGACAGAAAAGTGTCAGGAAAGTTTCAAGGCACTCAAAGACAAGCTAACTTCTGCCCCAGTGCTTGCCCCCCCTGATTCCCAGAAGGATTTTGTCATCTATTGTGATGCATCCCGTCAAGGATTAGGCGGTGTCCTAATGCAAGACCGCAGAGTAATTGCTTATGCTTCGCGCCAATTGCGTCCGCATGAAGAGAATTACCCAGTACATGACCTCGAGCTTGCTGCCGTCATCCATGCACTGAAACAGTGGCGACATTACCTTCTCGGTAATCGTTGCGAGATCTTCACCGATCATCAAAGTCTGAAGTATCTGTTCACGCAGCCAGACCTGAACCTCCGTCAACAGAGATGGATGGAGACCGTAGCTGATTTTAACTTGGGTATTTCTTATACCCCTGGCAAGGCTAATGTAATGGCCGATGCCTGGAGCCGCAAGTCTTATTGCAATCACCTCCAGGTTCACGAAGTTCAACCTTCGCTTGTTGAAGAATTCAGAAAACTGAATCTCCACATTGTTCCTCCTGGAGCACTCGCTCCCCCTCCCGAAGCATCCTACAAAATGAAACTCCACATTGTTTCCCAGGGTTCTCTTAATACCCTGGTTGCTAAACCAGATCTCGTGGAAAGCATCAAGACGCTGCAGGGTTATGACTCTCAAGCCCACAAGATTAAGCGCTATCTCGCTGAATGAAGGCCTTAGTTCTTCACTATTGATGATACTGGCACCTTGTTCTTTAAAGGTCGTCTAGTGGTCCCCTCAAAAGGTAACCCGGGTATGACTCAGGAGGTCATGCAGGAAGCTCACGACACTCCGTTGTCTATTCACCCCGGCAGTACCAAGATGTACCAAGACATTCGTCAGAGGTTCTGGTGGTCAAACATGAAGCAAGACATTGCTCGCTATGTTGCTGAATGTGACGTGTGCCGTCGCGTCAAAGCAGAACATCAAAGGCCCGCTGGAACTCTGCAACCAATTGCTATTCCTGAATGGAAATGGGACCATGTTGAAATGGACTTTATCACTGGGTTTCCCAAATCACAGAAAGGTAATGATGCTATTCTTGTCGTCATTGACCGACTTTCCAAAGTTGCACATTTTCTAGCCGTCAAGGAGACGATCACTGCTAGTCAGCTGGCAACTCTCTACATGTCCAGAATTGTTTCACTTCACGGTATTCCACTGGTTATCAGTTCGGACCGTGGCAGCTTATTCACTTCAAGATTCTGGGCAAGTTTCCAAGAAGCTATGGGAACTCATCTGTCGTTCAGCACCGCTTTTCACCCTCAGTCTCAAGGACAAGTTGAACGAGTCAACCAAGTTCTCGAAGACATGCTTCGAGCTTGTTTCATATCCTTCGGTAAGAAATGGGAAGAATCTCTCCCATATGCCGAATTCTCTTACAATAACAGCTATCAAGCCAGTCTGAAGATGGCCCCCTTCGAAGTATTGTACGGACGAAAGTGCCGAACCCCTCTGAATTGGTCAGAAACTGGGGAACGATCACTCTTCGGCCCGGATATTATCCAACATGCCGAAGATCAAGTTCGCGTTGTCCGCGAGCATTTGAAGACTGCTCAGTCACGTCAAAAGAGTCAGTATGACCGCAAACACAAAGATATGGTCTATCAACCTGGCGAAAAGGCGTATCTTCGAGTCACCCCGATGAAAGGTACACACCGATTCGGGTTCAAGGGCAAGCTAGCTCCCCGCTATATTGGTCCTTTCACTGTTCTTGAAAGGCGTGGTAAAGTGGCATATCAGTTGGAACTTCCACCAAACCTTTCTCAGGTTCACGATGTGTTCCACGTATCACAACTCCGCCGCTGCTTCAAAGACCCTATCCGCGGAGTAGATCACGAATTGCTTGAGCTGCAACAAGACCTCTCTTATAAAGAGCATCCGGTCCGCATTCTTGATCAAGCCGAGCGTCGCACACGCCAGAAGGTTATCAAGTTCCTCAAAGTTCAGTGGTCAAACCATTCTGAGGATGAAGCCACTTGGGAACGCGAGGATCGTCTTCGCGATGAATACCCCACTTTGTTTCCTTCTACCTCCTAAATCTCGGGACGAGATTTCTTGTAGTGGAGGAGATTTGTAACACCCCCTGTATTAAGCTACAGTGATCACCCTTTTGATGATGCCATGTCATGATGATTAACAGTGTTTAATCATCATTAGCAACATATCCCTGTTCAAATTCCAATTCAAATTTGAATTAAAGCTAAAAGTGAGAATAAAAGTTGTTCAAATCCAGAAACAAAAATGCTCATCATGTTGCAAATAATCTAGAGGCAAATATAAAATTAGCAGCAATGCTAACTAAAATATTTAGGTGGCTTGAACAAATAGAAACAGCAGCAAGACAGCCCTATTTAATGCCTTTTTAATTAAATCAAATCTATATGAAAATGTTTGGACTCAAAACCAATTTATATCAGTGGCTAGTAGTGCACTGTAATTATTGGACTAGTTTTCATAATTTGCAAAACTCATTTGAAATGAAGAGAAAAGAGAAAACAGAGAAAAGAAAAGAGAAACAGAAAATAAAAAGAAAAAGGAAAACGGCCCACTGCTACTGGGCCAAGTGGCCACAGTGCCGGCCCAGCCCATCCCGCATCGTCCCCTTCCCCGACACTGCTCACGCCAGGGCTCGCTGTCGAGCACCTAACGTGCGCGCCTCCCCCGAGCCAGGCCCCCCCTCCCCCGCGGTCGACAGCGCGCTCTCGCGCGCGTGGTGGTTAAGGGCAGCGCCCCGGACCCCCTGGCTCCCCCTCGCCTCGCTTCCCCCTCTCCTCCCTCTGCTCCACATTAACCGAGCGCCACCGCCGCCATGGATGCCGGCTAGCCGCGGCCACCGTGCCCTCCTCGCCTCCCCGACGTGTCCACCGTGCTCGCCGCCGTCCGCTACGCCGTCCGCACCGACGAACCGAAGGCGAACGCCTCTGCTTCACCTCCAACGCCATCGTCTTCAACCTTCGGCCGCTCGCGTCGTCATCGTCGATTCGTCGCCGTCAAGCCCTCCCCGAGCCCGCTCTCGCACACCTGCAGGCTCACTGTGAGCCTCCGCTTCCTCCCCGCTCTCTCCCGTCGCCGCTAGCTAGCCGTAGGCGCCGCCCCCTCCGTCACCGAACGCGCCTCCGCTTCGCTCGTCGCCGGCGTGCTCCCGGCGACCCTTGGGCCCCGTGCGGCTGCCCATCTGCTTCGCCGCAGCCCGCTGGCCACGCCCAACCCCTTAGCTCCCTCGCTTGCGCGCTGCAGCACCGAAACCGCCGCAAGCCCGAAACCATCGCCGCCTGACGTCGTCGCCGGCGACCATTCCGGCAACCCCCGCCGCCGCAACCGCCACCAACAGACGCGGCTTGAAGAGCCCGTTCCAAAGAGCCTAGCCGCTCTCGAAACGGTGGCCCGTAGCTCATTTCCGAGCTCGCCGGAGCTCTCGGCTGCGTCCGGCGCTCACCGGAGCAACTCCGGCGGCCGTCCGACGTGGCCCGCGGGCCCCACTGCCCGTGCCACTGACCCTGGGCCCCACTGGGTCCCGTTGACCCAGTCCACGCTGACTGGGCTGGCCCCAGTCGCCGACATGTGGGCCCCGCCCGTTTAAATGTTTTTAAAATAAATAAAAACAATATTTAAAATGTTAATTAGTTAATTAGTTAATTAAGAGACTAATCAGTCACTGACCACTGGGGCCCACCCCTAATTAATCCTATTTAGTTAAAATTAAACTCTGTTTAAAACTGTGAGGCTGACAGGTGGGTCCCACCTGTCAGGTTTGACTTCGGTCAGCCCCTGTTGACTGCTGACGTCAGCTCTGCGTCACGATGACGTCACCCCACACTGTTTTGGATAATTCGAATTTAATTAATTAAATAATTCTAGAAATTCAATTAAACTTTGAAAAATCATATCTTTTAAACCGTAACTCCGATGAAAATAATTTATATATGAAAAATGATCAGAAAAATGTGACGAATCCAAATACGCTACCCACATACCTGTAGGATGCCCCTAGCCATCTGAACTTGCAACTTTTTGCCTGTTTCTGGCAGGTGAATAGTGCATGGCTTTAATATACTAAATCCAATTAAATTCCTAAAATGTCTATTGCACTTAGATAGGCAGTATATCACCCTGGCTCTGCGTTTAGACATGTCATGCATCCTTGTTGCATCTTTGCCGTGTGTTTACTGTTTCTTCCCCCTCTTCTCTCCGGTAGACTACGAGACCGACGCAGCTGCTGGTG
Organism: Thinopyrum obtusiflorum; assembly: GCA_036873465.1. Lineage (NCBI taxonomy): Eukaryota > Viridiplantae > Streptophyta > Magnoliopsida > Poales > Poaceae > Thinopyrum > Thinopyrum obtusiflorum. The sequence continues at coordinate 160,925 of JAAAWM010012210.1, read as the reverse complement.
CCTCGGCCGACTACGTTGTTGACGATCCCTACTTGCCAGAGCAACCAGGCAACCCCCCCCCCCCCCCCCCCCCCCCCCCCCCCCCCCCCCCCCCCCCCCCCCCCCCCCCCCCCCCCCCCCCCCCCCCCCCCCCCCCCCCCCCCCCCCCCCCCCCCCCCCCCCCCCCCCCCCCCCCCCCCCCCCCCCCCCCCCCCCCCCCCCCCCCCCCCCCCCCCCCCCCCCCCCCCCCCCCCCCCCCCCCCCCCCCCCCCCCCCCCCCCCCCCCCCCCCCCCCCCCCCCCCCCCCCCCCCCCCCCCCCCCCCCCCCCCCCCCCCCCCCCCCCCCCCCCCCCCCCCCCCCCCCCCCCCCCCCCCCCCCCCCCCCCCCCCCCCCCCCCCCCCCCCCCCCCCCCCCCCCCCCCCCCCCCCCCCCCCCCCCCCCCCCCCCCCCCCCCCCCCCCCCCCCCCCCCCCCCCCCCCCCCCCCCCCCCCCCCCCCCCCCCCCCCCCCCCCCCCCCCCCCCCCCCCCCCCCCCCCCCCCCCCCCCCCCCCCCCCCCCCCCCCCCCCCCCCCCCCCCCCCCCCCCCCCCCCCCCCCCCCCCCCCCCCCCCCCCCCCCCCCCCCCCCCCCCCCCCCCCCCCCCCCCCCCCCCCCCCCCCCCCCCCCCCCCCCCCCCCCCCCCCCCCCCCCCCCCCCCCCCCCCCCCCCCCCCCCCCCCCCCCCCCCCCCCCCCCCCCCCCCCCCCCCCCCCCCCCCCCCCCCCCCCCCCCCCCCCCCCCCCCCCCCCCCCCCCCCCCCCCCCCCCCCCCCCCCCCCCCCCCCCCCCCCCCCCCCCCCCCCCCCCCCCCCCCCCCCCCCCCCCCCCCCCCCCCCCCCCCCCCCCCCCCCCCCCCCCCCCCCCCCCCCCCCCCCCCCCCCCCCCCCCCCCCCCCCCCCCCCCCCCCCCCCCCCCCCCCCCCCCCCCCCCCCCCCCCCCCCCCCCCCACTAGCTATCCCCCTCTTATTCTGGCATTCTGCAGTTCAGTCCACCGATAATGCCTCTTTACACATATACCCATGCATATGTAGTATAGATCCTTGCTTGCGAGTACTTTGGATGAGTACTCACGGTTGCTTTCCCCCTCTTTTTCTCCTTTCCGTTCTTTCTGGTTGTCGCAACCAGATGCTGGAGCCCAGGAGCCAGACGCCACCTTCGACGACTACTACCACCAGGGCGGAGCCTACTACTACGTCCAGGACGCCGACGACCAGGAGTAGTTAGGAGGATCCCAGGCAGGAGGCCTGCGCCTCGTTCGATCTGTATCCCTGTTTGTGCTAGCCATCTTATGGCACCTTGTTTAACTTATGTCTGTACTCAGATATTGTTGCTTCCGCTGACTCGTCTATGATCGAGCACTTGTATTCGAGCCCTCGAGGCCCCTGGCTTGTATTATGATGCTTGGATGACTTAGTTATGTTTTAGAGTTGTGTTGTGATATCTTCCCGTGAGTCCCTGATCTTGATCGTACACGTTTTGCGTGTATGATTAGTGTACGATTGAATCGGGGGCGTCACAAGTAAGAACTCGTGCAGAAACTTTTTGTGAAATTTTTCTGGAGGTGGAAGAAGGTAGGGGCATGGGCATCACTTGAGAGGGGCCCTGTGGGCCCCGCACGCCTCCATGGCATTCCCTAAGGGGGGCACGCCACCTGGCTGTGTGGAGGCCTGGTGGGCCCTCCTGAGTTGTATCAGGTGCCAAATTTTGTTATTTATTACAGAAAAATTCTTGTAAAATCTTCAGGTCATTTCAGATACTTTTATTTTTGCACCTTTTTATTGTGTGTAAAACTCAGATTCTGGGTAAAACTGGCTATTCTAAAACATTTAAACTTTAAAAAAACTTAACTAAACAGAGGGGAAAATAAAAGGACAGAAAGTTATGCTTATGGAATTCATCGATCATATGTTTTTCAAAAAGAATCCATTAACAAGTTTGATCCAATCTTATTAACGAACTATTTTCGAGCAACATAAAATCGAAGAACTTCATAATACACTAAGTTACCTCAACCTAGATAGGCATGGTCCCAATCATAATAGTTTGATATTTCTTTTCTGGAACCGAAATAAATTCAAAGTCTCCAATAATAATAGTCATAATATTTTCAACAGAATTGAGACTATGTCCTTTATTTGTTTTCTCGGCAAATATACCGTATGCTCATTGCCATTGACATGAAAAGTGACCTTGCTTTTATTACAATCAATAACAGCCCCTGTAGTGTTAAGAAAGGGTTTACCAAAAATAACAGACATGTTATCATCCTCGGGCATATCAAGTATAACAAAGTCAGTTAAGATCAAAACATTAGCAACCACAACAGGGACATCCTCACATATGCCAATCAGAACTGCGATAGTTTTGTCAGCTATTTGCAAAGATATTTCAGTAGGTGTCATCTTATTCAAATCAAGTCTTTTGTAAAGGGAGAAGGGCATAACACTAACTCCTGCTCCTAAGTCACATAAAGCGGTTTTAACATAGTTGTTTTAAATTGAGCAAGGTATAGTAGGTATCCCTGGATCTCCTAACTTTTCAGGTATTTTCCCTTTGAAAGAATAATTAGCAAGCATAGTAGATATTTCAGCTTCTAGTATTTTTCTTTTATTAGTAACAATATCTTTCATATACTTAGCATAAGGAGGCATTTTAATAGTATCAGTCAAAGGAAGTAATTCAACAAATTGATTAAATGCCTCTTCATCTCTAGATTTTTTAGTCTTACTAAGAAAAGGGATAGGCTTTTGTACCCATGGTTCTCTCTCTCTTCCATGTTTCCTAGCAACATAATCTCTTTTATCATATCCCTTATTCCTAGGAGGTGGGTCATCAAGATCAACTTCAGGTTCTGCCTCTACCTCTTTTTCAGGTTTATTATCATCATTAGGTAGAGCATCATTTTCCTCATTATTATCATCATTCTTAGCATTGTTATTATCCAGACTAGGTTCATGCTCCTCACCATCTTGAGTTTCAGCATCAGAGATAGAAACATTGTTAGGATTCTCAACAGTTTCTTTTTCAATAACAGGTTAGCTAGCAGCATGCAAAGTTTTAGTTTTACTCTTCTTTTTCTTCTTTCTAGGTGAACTAAGTGCACTATCATTAACCATCTAAGAATCTTGATCAATTATTTTAGGATGACCTTCAGGATATATGGGATCCTGAGAAAATTTTCCTCCTCTAGTGCCTACTCCATAAGCATGTTTATTATGCTGTTCAGTCATGTCCCTAAACAAATCTTGTTTTGATCTAGAAACTTGTTCAAGTTGAGTTTAAACCATATAAAAATGCTTGCATAAACCGTTGACACCATTAGAAAGTCTTCCTAACACATCATTCATACGATCAGTATAGTAGCATTTTGTTTTATATGATGATGTAATTGAAAATCAAAATGATGTCGCTTAACAAAAAAATTATAAATTTCCTCTAAGAATTGACTTGGAGACTTATTGTAAGGAATATCACCTTCATCAAATTTATGGAGAGAATGTAAATCAACTACCGGTTTTGGAGTGGTTAATCCATATATTTTTTCAATAGGAGGTAAATTCTTGACATCTCCTGCTTTTATACCTTTCTCTTTCATAGATATCTTGGCTTCTTTCATATCTTTAGGACCGAGGAGTAGAATACCTCTCTTCTTCGAAGTTGTTTAGGTGGAGGTTCAGGAAGTGTCCAATCATTGAATTTTTTAATAAATTATTCAGTAGTTTTGTGGCCTGTTCAATTGTCCTTTCCTTGAAAACACAACCAGCACAACTATCTAGGTAGTTCCTAGACTCGTCGGTTAGTCCATTATATATTATATCAAGAAATCCATTCTTTTAATCAGATGATCAGGGAGAGCTCTAAATAATGCACAAAATCTCTCCCAAGCTTGAGGGAGACTTTCTTACTCAAGTTGTTTGAAATTATAAATATCCTGCAAGGCAGCTTGTTTCATATGTGCAGAAAAATATTTTTCCAGTAAAGTAATAGATCATATTCTTGAGGGCTACTTATACTACCAGGAGCAAGATTATTAAACCTAGCTTTAGCATCACCTTTTAGCGAGAAAGGAAATAACTTAAGTATATAGTAATAACAGATCTTTTCTTCTTGAGCAAATAGAGTTGCAATATCATTTAATTTAGTCAAGTGCAAAATAACTTTTTCATATTCATAACCATGAAAGAGATCCGATTCTACCAAAGTAATGAGTGAAGGATCAATAGAGAATTCATAATCTTTATCATCAACATAAATAGGAGAAGTTTGAAATTTAGGATCAAGTTTCATCATCTTATTCATAGCTTTTTCCTTAATTATTGCAATCAAACACTTTACACCATTTGCACCATCATAAACCATAAAATCACTAATAAAGTACTCATCAAGCACAGGTGGTGTGTCAGGTAAATTAAGTATTCTTCCTTTAATAGGAGAACTAGGTGTAACAGGTGATTCAAGATTATCTGTAGTTTCAGTTTCTTTTGCTTTAGCAATATGAGCATTCAATAGTTCTCCTAGTGGGACAGTTTTATTTAATAGAGTAGAAGCACCATCACAAATACCATCTATAGGAGAAGCAGTACCTACTGTGTGTGACATAGCTGTATGAGAATCATGTGGGGTGGTGTCACAAGTTAACTGAAAATAGAAGGTGAATCAAGAGTAGAGCTAGTTGGAAGGTCCTTACCTCCCTTTCTCTTAGAGGGCCTGATATTGGTTTTACAATCCTTGAGCTTATTCATAGTGAAAGATAAATTGCAGCACATAAATAACTCCCAAGTGGACTTAATAAATAGAGCAATGATCCCCGGCAATAGTGCCAGAAAATAGTCTTGATGACCCACAAGTATAGGGGAGCACGACAGTCTTCGAGGGAAATATTTCAACCCAAATTTATTGATTTGACACAAGGGGAGCCAAATAATATTTATAAGCCTTAGCTGTGGAGTTATCAATTCAACCACACCTGGATAGATAACTTGCTTGCAACAATTTATTAGTAGCATGGTAATATGATAGCAGTAACGATAAAGTTGTAACATCCCTATGTATTAAGCTACAGTAACCTATCATTTGAAATTCCATTTCAATTCAAAATTCAAATAGCAAGTGAAATTTGAAAAGCTACCAACAAGGCTACAAAATAGTTCATGTTTTAGCAAATAATCCATATGCAATTATGATGGAAGAAAACTATATCACTTGTTTGCTCTTTGGAAAGTTGTGATCCAAAAACAGTACCAAGTCAGCTCATTTAATTCCTTTTTCATTTAAGCAAAATTCAAATGAAATCATTTGGCCCCCAAACATTTTGTGGCAGTACTCAATGTTGCATAGCATTTGATTTGACCAGTTCCACAATTTACAAAAGTCATTTTGTGGCCAAACTTTTTGCAAAACGGAATGGAATAAAATAAAACAGAAAATGGAAAAGAAAAAGGGGAGGACCTCACCGTGGCACTAGGCTCTAGTCCACAGTGCCAGGCCCAGCCCACTCCCTCGCTCGTCTCCCACCTCCCGCCTCTCTCTCCTCGTGTGTCAGCATGTGCGCGCTCACCGCGCCGGCCCCCCTTTCTCCCCCTCTCTCCCTCGCTCTCCCGCCTCTCCCGAGTGCCGCTGAAGCTCATGGCCACCGTCGTCCCTGTGCCTTCGGAGCCTGTCCAGGAGCTCCGCCGGCCTCGACTTCGTCCTCTACACCAACCAGCTAGAGCTGGGAGCCCCTGCTTTGTCTCCAACGCCGTCTTTCCCAACCTCGAGGGTCATTCATCATTGTCGTCGATTGCCTCAACTCCGACCTCCCCGCGCCTCCCCGAGCCTTCCCTGCAACGCTGTGAGCACCCGCCTCGAACCCCCTCTCCTAATGTTCGATTTTATTGCCCGTAGCCATGCCTTCTGTCAAGGCCGAGCTTGCCGCCGTCGAGCTCGTCGCAGTCGCGCCCACAGCTAGCAGCGCTTGCTCCTGGGCAATGCACCGAGCTCCTGGAGCTCCCAGTAGTCGAACGCGCGCACGCACGCAGCACTACGATGCCCCTAGCTCTGATTTCGCCCAGACACGAACTCCGGCGGCCGCTCGAGAGCTCGCTACCATCGAGCCTGACCACCACAGCCCCTGCCACGGCCGCCATTCAACGCGGCTTCATCCGCCCGTTCGAACGCGCTATCGCGTGCATCAAATGGCTCGCTGTAGCCAAATTCCGACGCCGGCCGAAGAACACTGCCACATTCTTGGCTCGCCGGAGCTGCTCCGGTGCCGCCGCCGACGTGGCACCGCACGGGGCCCACCCTGGGTCACTGCTAGTGGCCCCCAGTGGACCCAGTTGACCACGTTTACTCGTCAACAGGTCAACTATTGACCTGTTAACCCAGCCAGCCCCTGGGCCCACTGTCAGCCTAATAAGCAACCCCCCGGGTAGACCCACTGGGTACTCGTAGCATTTTATGTTAAATGTTTTTTGAATTAAAATAAATCTGTAATTTTAGAATATTGTTTAAACTTTAGAAATTCATAGAAAATAAACCGTAAGTCGGATGAAAAATAATTTATATATGAGAAATGATCAGAAAAATAAGACGAATCCGAATATGCTATCCACATACCTCCCACACCCCTCTAACATGATGAACATGGAACCTTCCCCTCCGGTTCAGTATACCGATAAACGTCTGGAGCTGGGAAAATATTTCCGAATATTTTCCCTCCTCTTCCACCCCCCCCCCCCCCCCCCCCCCCCCCCCCCCCCCCCCCCCCCCCCCCCCCCCCCCCCCCCCCCCCCCCCCCCCCCCCCCCCCCCCCCCCCCCCCCCCCCCCCCCCCCCCCCCCCCCCCCCCCCCCCCCCCCCCCCCCCCCCCCCCCCCCCCCCCCCCCCCCCCCCCCCCCCCCCCCCCCCCCCCCCCCCCCCCCCCCCCCCCCCCCCCCCCCCCCCCCCCCCCCCCCCCCCCCCCCCCCCCCCCCCCCCCCCCCCCCCCCCCCCCCCCCCCCCCCCCCCCCCCCCCCCCCCCCCCCCCCCCCCCCCCCCCCCCCCCCCCCCCCCCCCCCCCCCCCCCCCCCCCCCCCCCCCCCCCCCCCCCCCCCCCCCCCCCCCCCCCCCCCCCCCCCCCCCCCCCCCCCCCCCCCCCCCCCCCCCCCCCCCCCCCCCCCCCCCCCCCCCCCCCCCCCCCCCCCCCCCCCCCCCCCCCCCCCCCCCCCCCCCCCCCCCCCCCCCCCCCCCCCCCCCCCCCCCCCCCCCCCCCCCCCCCCCCCCCCCCCCCCCCCCCCCCCCCCCCCCCCCCCCCCCCCCCCCCCCCCCCCCCCCCCCCCCCCCCCCCCCCCCCCCCCCCCCCCCCCCCCCCCCCCCCCCCCCCCCCCCCCCCCCCCCCCCCCCCCCCCCCCCCCCCCCCCCCCCCCCCCCCCCCCCCCCCCCCCCCCCCCCCCCCCCCCCCCCCCCCCCCCCCCCCCCCCCCCCCCCCCCCCCCCCCCCCCCCCCCCCCCCCCCCCCCCCCCCCCCCCCCCCCCCCCCCCCCCCCCCCCCCCCCCCCCCCCCCCCCCCCCCCCCCCCCCCCCCCCCCCCCCCCCCCCCCCCCCCCCCCCCCCCCCCCCCCCCCCCCCCCCCCCCCCCCCCCCCCCCCCCCCCCCCCCCCCCCCCCCCCCCCCCCCCCCCCCCCCCCCCCCCCCCCCCCCCCCCCCCCCCCCCCCCCCCCCCCCCCCCCCCCCCCCCCCCCCCCCCCCCCCCCCCAGCCAAGGTTGGTCTACGGCGTGTTGATCATCCGAGGCCGGGCATTACCCAGCAAGTGTGTCCGGCCAGAGGTAATGGAGAGTGTTGGGAAAGTTGGTGCACCCCTGTAGGAAAGTAATCTATTCGAGTAGCTGTGTCCACGGTAACAGGACGCTCGAAGTTGTATCCCGATCTACTACAACTTGAACCGGATACCTTAATGTTATTAAGCTGTGATATGGCTCCGGGATCGCTTTCTCGCAGGGAGTCAAGGAAGGATCCCTGGGCGTTGCTATTATATACTTATTACTATTACTATGATTCGCTGTTCTCTTCTGATGCTGCAAGATGCTAGTTTTCGATAGGCTAGGCCTTTTCTCCTCTACTCTGGCATTCTACAGTAGAGTCCACAGATATAGCCCCATTCCTTTGACACCGATGCATACTTATAGCGTAGTTCTCAAGTAAGTCTTGCGAGTACTTTGTATGAGTAGTCATGGTTGCTTTGCTACCTTTTTCCCCTCTATCCGGTTGCTATGACCAGATGACAGAGCCCCGAAGTTAGCAGATCCCGTCGGTGCCTACTACTACCCCGACGGAGCTTACTACTACACGGAGCCCCATGACCAGGAGTAGTTCAGAGGCCACAGGCAGGAGGCCTGCGCCTTTTTGATCAGCGTCGTTGATATGCTAGCCTTCTTAAGGCAAACTTGTTTAATTATGTCTATACTCAGATAATATTTGCTTCCGCTGACTTATATATTTGGGTCCTTGTGACCCCTAGTTTGTAATATGAAGCCTTATGTTTAAATTTGTGTCTTACTGTTGTTTTGTGATATCCTCCCGTGAGTCTCTGGTCTTGATCGTGCATATTTGCGTGTATGATTAGTGCACAGTCGTGCCGGGGGCGTCAGAAGTTGGTATCAGAGCCGACTGCCTGTAGGAAGCCCCTTTCCAACTACTTGACCGAAGTTGAGTCTAGTGTTTCAAAAACTATTTTATTAACTCTGTTGTGTGGCTTACGGGCCCACGACACCTATGGGTGGGATCATGATCTTTTATTCCTATCCTTTATTCTGGGATTCTGATCTCTCTTCTATTCAGTTTAAGGATTTACTAACTCTAACTTTAGGTTCTCGTGATCACATCTACCTGGAGAGCTAGATTATCTGTAATTATTCCTTTGAATATATGAATTTTGAATCACACACTGTCATTCGACATCTTTGAAAATCTCCTTGCTTCAGATGCGTCTTGTAACGCAGCTCGTGTGCCAGACTATGGCTATTGATGCCACTGGATTCCCTGCTGTCCTTGTCGACCTCTTGACCAGATTGGGATATCGCTGGTACCCCGAGTACATGGTTTACAAGGACTTCCGCGAGTTCAACCAAGAGCAGTTCCACGCTGCTGTCCGTATCTTTGATCGACGGGATAACTCCATCACTGAGTTGCACACATTCCATGGTGCTGGAGTGACTATTGAGATGGCAGTCCATGATGCTGCCTATGCTGCTATCGCACATCTTCGTGGAGAGCATAGTCGTTTGGATGATACTGGTTTCAGATACATCCCTTATGCCCTTGCTGGAGATGAGAGTGGATACTACACTGCTATCTATACCCCATACGTGCGACGTCGATATGACACGCAGGTCCTGGTTCAGTACACTGAGGCTTTGGGTCACATTACCCGAGCTCTTGTAGTCGAGTTGTACGCCACTCGTGCTTGTCTTTACGAGGCTCTGACATAGTTGCTACCAGCTGTCAGCGCAGGGATGCATCCTCAACATATCCTTTACCCGTGCAGGATCGAGATGCCACATGGTCTCGAGTGGCCTGCTATTGGAGGCCCCACCCCCGCACATGGACCTTTTCTCCCAGTCCGAGACCGAGTTCTGCATCAGAGTGATCATGGGGCACAGGATCCTTCTATCAGGAGCACCCAACGTCGTCACTTGCAGTTACCTGGCTTCAGTGGTTTTATCCAACGTTGATGTAGACTTTTCTATGTCCCGTTGTTGTATCCCTCCACCGCGTGCCTGCATGCCACCTAGTATGTCTAGGTTATTTTCTGTTCCGAACTCATACTACCATTTTGTAACCGATTCTGTGTATGGATCCATAAGTCTTAAATGACTACTATTATGTATCTATTGGACTCTTGTTCATTGTTCGTGTTAAATCATGGTTGTCTCTAAATGATTGCAATTGCTTTTACTAAACTACCCCCTGTTAAATTTTAGCAGGATGGTTAGACCAGGTGGTCGTGGTCATGGTCGTGGCCGTGTTGCCAACAATCCACCACCGCCCAACTACATGGCCGGTTTGATGCAACAATTTGAGCTGCAACATCAGTTCATGCAAGGGATCATGGCTCAGTTCCCGCAACCAAATGCTAACCAGCAGCCAGCCCCAATAACTCTGCCAGAATTTGTGCGCCTCAACCCTGCTATCTTACGCAACACCACCCAGCCTCTTGATGCTGATGATTGGCTCCGCGACATCACTTATCAGATGGAGTCTGCTAATGTTGCTCTAGCTAACTTTGTCACCTTCGCTTCCTACTTTCTTAAGGGTCCCGCTGCTCAATGGTGGGACAGCCACAAGCGTTCACTGCCCATTGGGATAGTTGTCGCCTGGATTGAGTTTCAAGCTGCCTTCCGTGCCGTTACATTCCTCAAGGAATTATGGACAGGAAGAAAAGAGAGTTCCGCAACCTCACACAGGGCAAAAAGAGTGTGGATGTTTATCAGTGGGAGTTCCTTGACTTGTCCTGCTATGCGGAAGAATACATTACTACTGATGCTCGCAGACAGGAGAAGTTCCATGATGGACTACACCCAGACATCAAGCTTGCCCTCATTGTCCAAGATTAGCCCGACTTCGCCACCCTGGTGAACAAGGCTATCCAGGTAGAAACATGTCAGATGGATCACAAGGAGTCACTCAAGCGCAGCCGAGACGTTGGCTCATCTTCGGTCTTGTCAGGACAGAAGCGTCACATCTAGATTCCCCGCAGCATGTACCATCAAGCTACCCCTGCACCAAGACCTTCCTATGCGGCAACTCGTCCGCCTCCTCCACCACCGAGGTAACTGAGAGTTCAAGTTGCTCCACCCAATGCTCCTGCTCCCTGTCCCAGTTACGGACTGTGCTTCAAGTGTGGCCATCCAGGTCACCGTGCCAGAGACTGTCATCAGAACCAAAACCAGCTGGCACTTCCTTCAACTGGCCGTGGCAACGGCCGTGGTTACAACCAACCTCACAACTACAATGCCAGACCTTCTTATGGTCGTGGCCAGGCTAATCACGTTGATATTGAAGAAGTCCAGAATGAGCCAACTACTGTGATGGGTACCCTTCTCGTTAACTAGTACCCACTTCTATTTTATTTGATTCAGGAGCATCTCATTCATTCATACCGAAATCATTTGCATCATTGCATGACATCATATTTGAAAAGATGAACCTTCCACTAGTTATACACACACTCGGATCTCTGTGTCAAGCCTCCATGATTAGTCAAAACGTCATCGTTGAAATTGAAGGATTGGAATTCTTTGTCTCTCCCATCGTCTTGAAGTCTTCTAATATAGACCTCATTCTGGGAATGGATTGGTTGAAAGCTCACATTGCTTCAATCGACTGTGCCACTAAAACTGTTCAACTCCTGCATCCTTCCGACGAGATAGTGAACTACTCTGCTCGAATAATTCAAAATGCTGAAGCCCAGATATATGCTTTGAATGAATTAAATGCTTCACTTCTTGAGGGAATCGAGAACGTTCCAGTCATTCATTCCTTCCAATATGTCTTTCCAGAAGAACTTCTAGGAGTACCCCCTCTTAGAGCTGTTGAATTTGTCATCGACTTGAAACCGGGCACTACTCCGATTGCTAAGCACCCCTACAAGATAACGCCACATGAACTCCTTGAGCTTAAGGAGGAAATCGATAAATCACTTTGCAAGGGTTTTATTCGTCCAAGTACCTCTGCTTGGGGAGCACCTTCTCTTTTTGTTAAGAAGAAGGATGGAACAAACTGAGCGGTCTAGGACTATTGCCCTATTAACCAAGCAACAATTCAGAACAAATATCCGCTTCCCAGGATAAATGATCTTCATTATCAACTCACTCGTTCCTCAATATTCTCTAAACTCGATTTGAGGTTGGGATACCACCAGTTCAGAGTTCGCAAAGAGGATATTTCAAAGACAGCCTTCGTTACCCGCTATGGCTCATACGAGTACACCATCATGTCCTTCGGCTTAACCAATGCTCTAGTCACTTTCTCTCGATTGATGAACTATATCTTCTTGGATTACCATGACAAATTTGTCGTGGTTTATTTGGATGATATCCTTGTGTATTCCAAGAATGAAGAAGAACATGCTGAACACCTTTGGCTTGTATTAGAGAGGCTTCGAGAACACTAGCTATATGCCAAATATTCCAAGTGTGAATTCTGGTTATCCGAGGTGACCTATCTTGGTCTTGTGATTTCCAAAGATGGTATTGCTGTTAACCTAGAACGAGTTCAGGCCATTCTTGACTGGACTCCTCCGAAGAATGTCAGGCAAGTCAGAAGTTTTCTCAGACTCGCCAGCTACTGCCGCCGTTTTGTTGAGAACTTCTCCAAAATTGCGAAGCCACTAACTGATTTGCTCCACAAAGACAAGAAGTTTGAGTGGACGCCACAATGCCAGGAGAGTTTCTAGACACTCAAGGACAAGTTGGCTTCTACCCCAGTGCTTTCTCCCTCAGATACCCGCAAGGACTTTGTGATCTATTGCGATGCATCTCATCAAGGATTTGGCTGTGTCCTAATGCAAGAGCACAAAGTGATTGCTTATGGCTCTCAATAGTTGCGTCCTCATGAAGAGAACTATCCAGTTCATGATCTGGAACTTGCTGCAGTTATCTATGCTTTGAAGTTATGGCGACATTACCTTCTCGGTAATCGATGCGAGATATACACAGACAATCAAAGTCTGAAATATCTGTTTACTCAGCCATCTCTGAACCTCCGTCAACAAATATGGAAGGAGGCAATTATAGACTATGATTGTGGTATCACATATACCATTGGCAAGGCTAATGTAATGGCTGATGCCATGAGCCACAAATCCTATTGCCGCGAACTTGTAGTGCACCTACAACAACCGCTCCTTTATGAAGAACTCCTAAAGCTGAACATCAAGATTGTTCCTCAGGGCTATCTGAATACCCTGGTAGTTGAACCAACTCTCGAGCACTCCATCAAAGATATGCAGAAGCTTGACCCTGAAGTCGGCAAGATTAAGCTCGATCTCTCAACTGGAAAGCCCTCAGATTTCTCGCTTGATACAGATGGAGCTCTATTCTTTGAAGATCGCCTTGTGGTACCTAAGTACGAAGATATGACAGGAAAAGTTATGTGAGAAGCTCATGACACACCACTGTATATTCACCTTGGTAGTACTAAGATGTACCAAGACATTCGTCAGAGATTCTGGTGGTCTAACATGAAACAAGGCATTGATTGATACATTGCTGAATGTGACATTTGCCATCATGTCAAAGTAGAACATCAGAAGCCTGCCGGAACTTTGCAACCGCTTGCTATTCCTGAATGGAAATGGGACAAGGTTCAAATGGATCTCATTACTGGTTTTCCCAAGTCACAAAAGGGTAATGATGCTATTCTTGTCATCGTCGACCAATTCTCCAAGGTTGCACATTTTCCACCAGTCAAGGAGACAATCACGGCTAAGCAGTTAGCAGAATTATATATCTCCAGAATTGTGTCACTCCACGGTATTCCGAAGGAGATCAGTTCAGATCATGGCAGTCTCTTTACTTCTAAATTCTGGGAAAGTTTCCAAGAAGCTATGGGAACTCATATAACATGGAGCATAGCTTATCACCCCCAGTCCTAGGGCCAAGTTGAACGAGTCAACCAAGGGCTTGAAGATATGCTACGTGCTTGTGTAATCTCATTTGGCAAAAAGTGGGAAGAATCTCTCCCGTATGCTGAATTCTCATACAACAATAGCTATCAAGCTAGCTTGAAGATGGCACCCTTCGAGGTACTATATGGACGTAAGTGATGAACCCCTCTGAATTGGTCAGAAACTGGGGAACGACCACTCTTTCATCTGGATATTATCCAACAAGCTGAAGAACAAGTCTGTATTGTTCGGGAAAATCTTAAGGCTGCTCAGTCTCGTCAGAAGAGCAACTATGACCGAAAACATTGGGCATCAATCTATCAGCCTGGCAAACAAGCTTACCTTCGTGTCTCTTCGATGAAGGGCACTAATCGTTTTGGAATCAAGGGCAAGCTAGCTCCTCGGTACATTTGCCCCTTCCGCATTCTCGCCAGACGTGGATATGTGGCCTATAAATTGGAATTGCCGCCGAAGCTTTGTCACGTCCACGATGTCTTCCATGTGTCGCAACTTCGTCATTGCTTCAAGGATCCTCACTGAGCCATGGATCATGAAGAGTTCAAATTGTAGGAGGACCTCTCTTATAAAGAGTATCCAATCCACATTCTTGATCAAGTTGAACGACGGACTCGTCAGAAGGCAATCAAGTTCCTTAAAGTTCAGTGGTCGAATCATTCTGAAGATGAAGCCACTTGGGAACGCGAGGATTGTCTTCGTGAAGAATACCCCGGCCTCCTTCCTTCTACCTCTTAAATCTCAGGACGAGATTTCTTTTAGAGGAGGAGATTTGTAATACCGCTATGTATTAAGCTACAGTAACCTATCATGATAATGCCAAGTCACCCTATTTTGCGAAGCATGATTATCTTTGATTCACCTCTCATTCGAAATTCCACTTCAATTCAAAATTCATATACCAAGTGAAATTTGAAAAGCTACCAACAAGGCTACAAAATAGTTCATGTTTTAGCAAATAATCCATATGCAATTATGATGGAAGAAAACTATATCACTTGTTTTCTCATTGGAAAGTTGTGATCCAAAAATAGTACCAATTCAGCTCATTTAATTCCTTTTTCATTTAAGCAAAATCCAAATGAATTCATTAGGCCCCCAAACTTTTTGTGGTAGTGCTCAATGTTTCATAGCATTTGATTTGACAAGTTGCACAATTTACAAAAGTTATTTTGTGGCCAAACTTTTTGCAAAACAGAATGGAATAAAATAAAACAGAAAATGGAAAAGAAAAAGGGGAGGACCTCACTGTGGCACCGGGCTCTAGTAAACAGTGCAGGCCCAGCCCACTTCCTCACTCGTCTCCCACCTCCCGCCTCTCTCTCCTCGCGTGTCAGCATGCGCGTGCTCACCACGCCGGCCGCCCCTCTCGCCCGGACAACAACGCGCCGCTACAGGGCGTCTAGAGGGGATAAGGACCCCGTGTGCCTCCCCCTGGCGAACCATAGCCCTTTCTCCCCCTCTCTCCCTCGCTCTCCCACCTCTCCCGAGCGTCGCCATGAATGAACCCCACTGAAGTTCATGGCCACCGCCGTCCCTGCGCCTCCGGAGCCTGTCCAGGAGCTCCGCCGGCCTCGACTTCGTCCTCTCCACCAACCAGCAGGAGCCGGGAGCCCCTGCTTCGTCTGCAACGCCGTCTTCCCCAACCTTGGGCGCCTTTCACCATTGCCGTTGATTGCCACGACTCCGACCTCCCCGTGCCTCCTCTAGCCTTCCCTGCGACGATGTGAGCACCCGCGACGAACCCCCTCTCCTAGCTTTCGATTTTATCGCATGTGGCCATCGCTTCCGTCATGGCCGAGCTCACCGCCGCTGAGCTCATCGCAGTCGCACCCACAGCCAGCAGCGCTTGCTCCTGTGCAGCGCACCGAGCTCCTGGAGCTCCTAGTAGTCCAATGCGCACATGCACGCAGCCCTACGATGCCCCCAAACTCCGGCGCCCAATCGCGAGCTCGCCGCCGTCGAGCCCGACCACCGCAACCCCTGCCACGGCCACCATTCAACGTAACTTCGTCTGCCCGTTCGAACGCGCTATCGCGCGCGTCAAATGGCTCACTGTAGCCAAATTCTGACGCCGCCCGAAGCGCGCCGCCGCGTTTTTGGCTCGCCGGAGCTCCTTCAGCGCCGCCGCCGATGTGGCACCACACAGGGCCCACCCTAGGTCACTACCAGTGGCCCCCAGTGGACCCAGTTGACCACATTGACTGGTCAACAGGTCAACTGTTGACTTGCTAACTCAGCCAGCCTCTGGGAGCACTGTCAGCCTAATAAGCAACCCCCGGGTACACCCACTGGGTACCCATAGCATTTTAGGTTCAATGTTTTTTGAATTAAAATAAATCTATAATTTCAGAATATTGTTTAAACTTTAGAAATTCATAGAAAATAAACCATAAGTCCGACAAAAATAATTTATAGATGAGAAATGATCAGAAAAATAAGATGAATCCGAATATGCTATCCACATACCTGCCACACCCCTCTAACATGATGAACATGCAACCTTCCCCTCTAGTTCAGTATACAGATAAACGTCTGGAGCTGGGAAAATATTTCCAAATATTTATTTTTCCAAATATTTTCCCTCCTCTTCCAAAACACTTAGGAATGCATCAGGTCACATTAACAACTCATACTGCCATGTCATGCATCTGTGTTGCATTGTTTTCCATGTATTTATTGTTTCTTCCCCCTCTTCTTCTCCGGTAGAGCCCGAGACTGCCGACGACACCATCTACGACTACGCCCCTGATGTCCAGTACCCCTCCGTAGAGCTTCCAGGAAAGCAAACTCCCTTGATCATCTAGATATCGCCCATTCCTTTTCCCTCTACTTCACGCATTAGATTTTTCTACTATTGATGATCTGATAGCTCCTATTCTGATGCATAGCCTGCTGTTGTTGCCTACTATTCATACATTACATGCTATTGTATGATGCTTAGTTTAGCTATGCCATTCTTTCGCCTGTTGGCCCTACACCCTTGTCTGGTGATGCTATGCTAGATTATCGACTCGTGATCCCCTCCGGGAGGTGATCACAGTATGCTTACACTGTTACCTTCATTCATTATTATGGGGCTGAATGGTAGTTGGTACCATACAGTAGAGATGGACCTAAATCCGACCGCCCCTAAATGGTAAAGACGGGTCGGCTCCAAGAGTACCCGCGAGTTAATCATATGGAAGTCGGGTCGGCCGCAAGGGTACCCGCGAGCGATATTGAAGCGGAACGACCGGGCAGGCGAAAACCGCCGAGGAGAGGGATGGGCCTGGTCCCTTGTCGTAAACCGTGAGGCGGCGCGACAGCAACACTGATCGTCTCCACGAGCTACCAATACACTAACGGGTTTGGATATTTGATCTGAGTTGGCCGCTGGCCTTTACGCACTAACCACCATGTGGGATAAGTTATGGGCACTCGGCGTCATACGTTCCTTCGAAAAGCGATCCAGATGTCACAGTTCAGAGATGCAGGCTGATTGTTGGGGTGGACGGTAACCACCATCTTTGTATAAAGATGTGGGTCTGGTCCCCAACCAGTCACGCAACGTGCAGGAGTGTAAAGGGCGATGGGCCCAAGACCCTTGCACACTTAGGATTTAGACCGGTGTGATGACCTCTCTGGTGAGCCTAGGTTGGTCTACGGTGTGTTGATCATCCGAGGCCGGGCATAACCCAGCAAGTGTGTCCGGCCAGAGGTAATGGAGCGTGTTGGGAAAGTTGGTGCACCCCTGCAGGGAAGTAATCTATTCGAGTAGCCATGTCCATGGTAACCGGACGCTCGGAGTTGTATCCCGATCTACTACAACTCGAACCGGATACCTTAATGATATTAAACTGTGATATGGCTTCGGGATCGCTTTCTCGCAGGGAGTCGAGGAAGGATCCCTGGGCGTTGCTATTATATACTTATTACTATTAGTATGATACGATGTTCTCTTCTGATGCTGCAAGATGCTAGTCTTCGATAGGCTAGGCCTTTTCCCCTCTACTCTGGCATTCTGCAGTATAGTCCACAGATATATCCCTATTCCTTTGACACCGATGCATACTTAGCATAGTTCTGATGTAAGTCTTGCGACTACTTTAGATGAGTACTCACGGTTGCTTTGCTCCCTTTTTCCCCTCTACCCGATTGCTGCGACCAGATGACGGAGCCCCGGAGCCAGCAGATCCCGCCGGTGCCTACTACTACCGCGACGGATGTTACTACTACACGGAGCCCGATGACCAAGAGTAGTTCGGAGGCCCCAGGCAGGAGGCCTGCGCCTTTTCGATCAGTGTCGTTGTTATGCTAGCCTTCTTGAGGCAAACTTGTTTAATTATGTCTGTACTCACATAATATTTGCTTCCGCTGACTTATATATTCAGGTTCTCGTGACCCCTGGTTTGTAATATAAAGCCTTATGTTTAAATTTGTGTCTTAGTGTTGTGTTGTGATATCTTCCCATGAGTTTCTGGTCTTGATCGTGCATGTTTGTGTGTATGATTAGTGCACGGTCGAGCCGGGGGTGTCACAAAAGTGATAGTAACAATAATAGTATCAGGATTGCAGAGTAGTAGCAGAGCGCAACAATAGTAATTGTAATGAGAGCAACCATAATAGAAAGTGTAGGCATGAAAGTAGATAGTGGGTTTTGTTCAGATGAGACTCAATATGCAATGATCATAACACAGAGCGATAGCAAACTTGCTCCAATTCATCAATCACATGTAGACATGCATTCCATATATAGTTGTACGTGTTTGTGATAAGAACTTGCACAACATCTTTTGTCCTACCCTCCCGTGGCAGCGGGATCCTAATGGAAATATAGGGTAATTAAGGGGCTCCGTTTAATAGAGAACTGGAACAAATCATGCACACATAGTGAATACATGTAAAGCCTCAAGGTAACGTCATCCCCATCCATATCCCAATTGTTGTCACTTTGGGGTCTTGGGTTCAGAACGATAACAGGTGCATACAACTTGCATATAAGATCAAGAACACAAATATATGCTTGAAAACACAGAGAGTTTAGATCTGAAATCCTGGCACTCTGGCCCTAGTGACAAGCATTAAGCATAGTAAAATCATAGCAACAACAATCTCAGAACATAATGGATACTAGGCGTCAAGCCCTAACAAATCTAAAATCGATTACATAAGAAATCTCATCCAACTCCCATCTACCTCCATGTGCCTATAGGGGAATTACTCACACATGGATGGAAGCATCATGGAATTGTTGTTGGAGAAGGGTTGGTGATGACGATGGCGATGAATCCCTCTCTTCGGATCATCGGCGGTACTCACATGTGTTTGTACAATGAGCGAGGGGATCGATTGCACTGCCTGTTCTCCCAGTTGGGGATCAGTTTTCCCACTTTTTTCCCAACTGCTTGGCTCGAGCTCGAGCTTGACTCATTATTTTTTTGTGTGCATAATATGACTTCTTGATAGAGCGCTCATAGTCTGAGTCCCTATGCTTCACAGCCGGTTGAGCATTATCAATAAAGTGTTGTATGACATGCTCAGGTACTTTCTCCTTTGGCGGCGGGGCCCCCCCCCCCCGGGGGGGGGGGGGTTCGGTGCAAAATGGGCCCTCACCTGGGCCTCCACTATGGCCGTGTTTTCCTCCTCAGTATAGTCGTAAGGCAACTTCGGAACAGGCTTGAGGCTTGGACCATATTTGTATTTCTTGCCTCCTTTTGTAATGCTAGCTGTCGTAGCTGCGGCGCCTCTCTTCCATTGTTGCTGAGGCGGCGGAGACGGCTGACGCGGTGCCTGACTTGGAGGAGGAGTCGGCTGACGCGGTGCCAGACTTGGAGGAGGAGGAGGAGGCTGACGCGGTGCCGGACTTGGAGGAGGAGGCTGACGCGGTGCCGGACTTGGAGGAGGAGGAGTGGGCTGACGCTATGGCGGACTTGGAGGAGCAGGAGTCTGCTGACGCGGTGGCAGACTTGGAGGAACGGGAGTCTGCTGACACGGTGGCAGACTTGGAGGAGGAGCCGGCTGACGCGGTGGCGGTGGCCTTGGAAAGACGATGCAATCCTTTCTCCATAGAATGATACGATGTATGGCCTCTCCCAGTTTGCGCTCCTCTTCACCTCCTGGAATGTCAAGCTCTAGCCCCAAATATCCTTTCATCACTTCATCAACCCCGACACGAGCATAGCCAACTGGAATCGGATTGCAATGGAAGGTTGCTTCAGGAGGATTTGCTAAAGCATAGCCGTCCGCCACCTTCATGGATATGTTCTTCATTTTCATGTGTAGCTCACCAGTTGTCGTAGCTATGATATCATCCACAGGGTATCTATCCAGCAGTGCATCATCGCCCGGGGCGGAACCCACGCTGCTTCTCGGCATGGATGGGACGGTGCTATCCAATGCTGGATCTGCTTCCTGCTGCAGCTGAGACGCCCTTTCCTGGCTAAGTGAGTTGATCTGCTGCAGCTACCGCCTGAAAGCGTGTTCCAACTCCGCGTGCTTTGATTCTACCAGTTGAAGGCGGTCTGCTTCCTGCTTCCTCTTCTCCTCCTCCAGCTTCCTCTCCTCCTCCTCCTGCTGCCTCTTTCTCGCACTGCTTCTGTAAGTGTCGTTCCAATCTGCAAACCCCTCAAACCACGGAACAACGCCTTGGCCTCGTGTTCTTCCTGGGTGTTCAGGATTCTTCAGGGCGCGTATAAGCTCATCATTCTCTCTGTTGGGTGTGAACACCCTCGTTCGAGCCTCTTCTATTGCAACAAGTAAACTGTCGGTGGGTCCTTTAAGACTTGCCCGCTCCAAAACAAGCCCTGTCTTTGGGTCCAACTTCCCTCCATGCGCATAAAACCAAGTCCTGCACCTGGGGGCCAACTCAATGTAACTGGAGTGACCCCTGCATCCATCATCTCTTGCTCAGCGAGATCCCACTTAGGCCGGGCCACCTCGTAGCCACTTGGCCCCATTTTATGGTGCCACTGCTTTTTCGCGGCATTAATCTGGTTTATTCTTGACCGTTCCTGAGCTACTTCCGATTCCTTGAAGTTCACAAAAGCGTCCCAGTGATTTCTTGCCTTCTCTAGTGTTCTCTTCAATTCTGGAGTCTGCTTTCCTGCTTTGAGGTACGCGGCCCATATATTTTTCTTGTGGTTGTTGAATGCAATCGCCATCTTCTTAAGAGCACTGTTTTTGACTTTCTCCAGATCTGCATCTGTCAAATGATCTGGTAGGGTGAAATGTGACATGAGCGATTCCCAAAGTAGATCTTTTGCTCTTTGGTCAACAAAAGTAACATTAGGATCTCCCTTTGCTGGCTTTTTCCATTCTTGAACGGAGATCGGGATTTGGTCCCTGGCAATAACTCCGCATTGACGAATGAACTTCTTCGCATTCTTCTTAGGTTCAAGCGGTTCGTCATTAGGTTTGATGGCATCGATGTTGTACTTTACGCCAGCCTGCAACTTCTTGGCCGGGCCTCGAACTGTCCTGCTGCTTGTAGAAGATTTGCTCGATCCGGAGGGCTAAAAGAAGAAAGATCGATTCGTTAATATATATACAAATCAATTAAAACATGTGATGATCACCAGATGATTTATATAAATATACCTCGCCGGTCTTAGTTATTTGAAGAACAACATTTCCTTCGTCATCATTGTTCTGGACTTCATCTATTCGGTCGTCTTCATCAAATATCATACCCTCACCGGTATTGTTCAGATATTGCGAGCCGTCATCTTCTTCATTCTCATCTGGGCTCGGGGAGCGTATGATGTCGAACATAGTCTCTTCTCCTTCTCTGCCGGTATTGTCCATAGCTTTTATTTAACTAATCCAGAAGAAAGATAAAACAATTTAGTATTCAAATTAGAATGCATACATGCAATCAATAAGGAAAAACTGAATCATAGTAGATAATACATCTCGAATAATTAATCCAGATAATATGCATCATCGAATATAATCTCGAATACATCGTCTCGAATATTATCGAATAATATAATCTCAAATACATCGTCTCGAATATTATCGAATATAATCTCGAATACATCTCGAGTATCATCACTAATACATCTCGAATATTATCATATATATAACATCACTAGCTAATACAGATCGAATATTATCGAAGAATCTAGTTCACTCGCGGTTCCTGAGGCACGGGCGGTGGACACCCAAAGAGAAGGAATGATCACAGGATCATAGCTTGGGTGAGATCCCTGAAGAACCTGCCAGGTATTGGAGAACCTGAAGTCCAACGCATCCATGTAGCGACGGACGTGCTCGTTCTCCTCCCTGGCACGGCGACGTACCACCTCCAGCGGGGCCGGCTGCCTCCGCACCGAAAGTGGCCCACACGAACGCCACCAAAGGAGCTCCGGGTCGACAACGGGACCCGGGGCTAGGTTCCTCACCAAGCTGCGTGCCCTTGAAGGTAGCACCTCCCAGTGCCAGCCCGGCGGAGCCCAGTCCCGGACATGGCGCCTCTGAAGCAGGACGTTGTGGCGAACAAGTCGACGACGAGGATGCGGGCCGGGCATCATTGACGTCGAGAACAAATTCTTATGAAAAAAATTCCTATATATGCAATGTCATTTTATTAGGAAATTTTGAGCAAAATATCCTCTTTTCAATTATAATGTCCCATTCCTAGGTTATAACTACCCTAATAATATTCCTTTCTCAAAAAATTCTGAAACTTTTCCCACTTATATATAGTCCTTCTAACAAATATATATATGGTCAACTTTTTCCTATGCAACTTTTTTATATGCAAATTTTTTCTATACTATGATATACAACATTATATAAAATTAAAAAACAGAAAAAGAAACACTAATTAAGCATACTTCTATACATCCATTAAAAAACAGAAAAATAACATTATATAAAAAAATTCTATACTAATTAGACACTAATTATATCCATCTAACATGCATTCATGTACACAAAAAATTACATACTACACTAATTCATCTACACAAAAAACCTAACATTTCTATTCATCCATTTATTAACATGCATATCTATTACAGTTCCGAAAAATGAAAAAAATGAAAAAAATCGCTAGAGATCGAGGGGCGGCGAGCTCACAGCGGGGTGAGGCGACGGCGAGGCTCGATCGGGGAGGAGGGCGCGGGCGGCGTCGACGGGGCTCGGCCGGGGGAGGAGGCGCGGGCAGCGTCGACAGGGAGAAGGCGCGGGCGGCGGCGCATCGCGTGGGGAGGAGGCCGGACGAGCTCTGGCGTCGGGGCAGCTTTCGTTAGAAACCCTGATAACTTCGAAAGAGATTGTCCAGTTTGTACACGAAGTGCATCCAGATTTTGCCGTAACCCTCTCAACTTTTTAGCACATGCTATGTGGGTGAATGATGATACCATGCCAACTTTCAACCTTTTCAGAATTCATTTGTAGTGCTTTTCAATTTCAGGATCATTTAGCTCAAAAAAATCAGTAAATGCATGAAAAATACAAAATAAAGTCAGAAAGGGTTGAAAATTGATGACGTGGCTTCGAATGGTGCATACTGAACGTACAAAAAGTCTGGAGTTGAAATAAGTTTAAAAAAATGAAATGCCTTTGTAACAGATGAGTTTTTGTCCGAAATCCTAATACTTCGAAAGAGATTTTCCATTTTGTACACGAAGTGCATCCAGTTTTTGCCGTAACCCTCTCAACTTTTTAGCACATGCTATGTGGGTGAAATGATGATACCATGCCAACTTTCAACCTTTTCAGAGTTCATTTGTAGTGCTTTTCAATTTTAGGGTCATTTAGCTCCAAAAAAAATCAGTAAATGCATGAAAAATAGCAAATGAAGTCAGAAAGGGTTGAAAATTTGTTTGTACATAATATTTCTTCGCGTTTCAAATGCCAAAACACATAAGTACCCTAACTATTACAAAGATTCCCTCCGGTTTGAGTGAGAGAATGCCCGTCCATACATATTATTGCTTTCGGTCTTAGCATGCCTTTTCCACCCAGTCTGCCCTCATGTCACGATTCAGGAACACCAATCGGCTTAAGGTCAGGAATAAAGTCAACAAAAAACTCAATGACCTCCTCATTTTCATGGCCCTTGGAGATGCTTCCTTCTGGCCTAGCATGGTTATGAACATATTTCTTTAAGACTCCCATGAACCTCTCAAAGGGGAACATATTGTGTAGAAATACGGGACCCAGAATGGCAATCTCTTTGACTAGGTGAACTAGGACGTGTGTCATGATATTGAAGAAGAATGATGGGAACACCAACTCGAAACTGACAAGACATTGCACCAAATCATTCTCTAACTTTCATATGATTTCTGGGTCGATTACCTTCTAAGAGATTGCATTGAGGAATGCACATAGCTTCACAATGGCAAATCGAACATTTTCCGGTAGAAGCCCCCTCAATGCAACCGAAAGCAGTTGCGTCATAATCACGTGGCAGTCATGAGACTTTAGGTTCTGAAACTTTTTCTCTGCCATATATATTATTCCCTTTATATTCGACGAGAAGCCAGACGTGACCTTCATATTGGGCAGGCATTCAAAGAAGATTTCCTTCTCTTCTTTGGTAAGAGCGTAGCTGGCATGACCCTGATGTATGCCGTCTTTTTCGTGCATACATTGCTAGTCCTCCCGTGCCTCCGGTGTATCTTTTGTCTTCCCATACACGCCCAAGAAGCCTAGCAGGTTCACGCAAAGATTCTTCGTCACGTGCATCATGTCAATTGTAGAGCGGACCTCTAGGTCTATCCAATAGGGTAGGTCCCAAAATATAGATTTCTTCTTCCACATGGGTGCGCGTCCGTCAGCGTCATTCGGAATAGATTGTCCGCCAGGACCCTTTCCAAAGATTACTTTTAAATCCTTGGCCATATCAAGTATATCATGACCAGTACGGTGGCGAGGCTTCTTTCGGTGATCTTCCTCACCTTTGAAATGCTTGCCTTTCTTTCTTATGGGATGCCTGCTCGGAAGAAATCGACGATGTCCCAAGTACACATTTTTCTTACAATTATCCAAATATATACTGTCGGTATCATCTAAACAATGCGTGCATGCGCGGTATCCCTTGTTTGTCTGTCCTGAAAGGTTACTGAGAGCAGGCCAATCATTGATGGTCACAAACAGCAACGCATGTAAGTCAAATTCCTCATGATTGTGCTCAACCCACGCACGTACATATTTTTCATTCCACAGCTGTAAGAGTTTTTCAACTAATTGCCTTAGGTACACATCAATGTCGTTGCCGGGTTGTTTAGGGTATTGGATGAGCACTGGCATCATAATGAACTTCCGCTTCATGCACAACCAAGGAGGAAGGTTATACATACATAGAGTCACAGGCCAGGTGCTATGATTGCTGCTCTGCTCCCCAAAAGGATTAATGCCATCTACGCTTAGACCAAACCATACGTTCCTTACATCATCTGTAAAGTCCTCCCACTTTCTCTCGATTTTTCTCCACTGCGACCCGTCAGCGGGTACTCTCAACTTCCCATCTTTCTTACGATCTTCTTTGTGCCATCGCATCAACTTGGCATGCTCTTTGTTTTGGAACAAACATTTCAGCCATGGTATTATAGGAGCATACCACATCACCTTGGCAGGAATCTTCTTCCTGGGGCGCTCGCCCACAACATCACCAGGGTCATCGCGGCTGATCTTATAGCGCATTGCACCACATACCGGGCATGCATTCAAATCCTCGTACTCATCGCGGTGGAGGATGCAGTCATTAGGGCATGCATGTATCTTCTGCACCTCTAATCCTAGAGGGCAGACAGCCTTCTTTGCTTCGTACATACTGTCGGGCAATTCGTTGTCCTGTGGAAGCATCTTCTTTAACATTATCAGCAACTTTTCAAATCCCTTGTCAGATACACCATTCTCTGCCTTCCATTGCAGTAATTCCAGTGTGGTGCCCAGCTTTTTCTTGTCAGCTTCGCAATTTGGGTACAATAATTTCTTGTGATCCTCTAACATGTGCTGCAACTTCAGCCTCTCCTTTTCACTTGCGCAATTTCTCTTTGCATCGGCAATGGCCCGACCAAGATCATCAGTGGGCTCATTTGATGCCTCTTCTTTAGCTTCTTCCCGCATTGCCGGCTCAGTTTCTTCCCCCATTGTTGTTGTACCATCGTATTCAGGGAACCCATGGCCAGGATAGCTGTCGTCATCCTCTTCTTCTTCATTCTCTTCCATTAGAACCCCTCTTTCTCCGTGCTTGGTCCAACAGTTATAGCCGGACATGAAACCGTACTCAAACAGGTGGACGTGAATGGTTCTTGCATTAGAGTAATTTTGATCATTCTTACAGTTAGCACATGGACAACACATAAAACCATCCGCCCACTTGTTTGCCTCAGCCGCAAGCAGAAAAGTATGCACGCCATTAATGAACTGGGGAGAGCATCGGTCATCGTACATCCATTGCCGGCTCATCTTCATTACACAACACCGAAAAGACCAAATTAATACAATTTCATACACACTTATTCTCATAAAACAACATAAAAACTCTCTAGCTAAAGCATTTAAATGCAACAACAAATGCGATCAAGATCGCAACTAAGGTAACGATTGATCCAACAGCATAATGATACCAAGCCTCACTATCAATGGCATACTTTCTAATCTTTCTAATCTTCAAGTGCATTTTATCCATCTTGATCTTGTGATCATCGACGATATCGGCAACATGCAACTCCAATTCCATCTTCTCCTTCTCAATTCTTTTCAATTTTTTCTTCAAGTAATTGTTTTTTTAACTAAATTTAACCTCTCGACAAGAGGGTCAGTTGGAATTTCTGGTTCACATACCTCCTAGATAAAAATATCTATGTCAACTTGATGGGCATAATTTGTCATAAACATGAAATGCAACAAATAGTTATAAAAGAGAATATAACACATCCGAATCATAGACCGGACGAGGGCCGACGGGGACGGATATCAAAACCACGCCACTATGTATAACAAACAACGTATGGGTAAGAAAATTATACAAGTAACTATCTAAATCACACAAACATGATTTTTTTTATAAAAAGGATAAGAACAAGAGGCTCACCAAGGTGGTGCCGGCGACGGGACGGTGCGGGCGATCGACCGTGGTTAGGAAGGGGACGGGAAGGCACTAAGTAAACCACACCTACACATGCAAACTAAAAATTTAATTTGAGCTCAAATTAAATATAAATCAAATAAACTACCACATATAAATACTCCCAAACTAAAACCCACAAATCACTATACTTATAGAGCATTGCAAGAGCTAATCTAGCAATGAGAGATGAAAGGACAAAGTTGCTAATCTTTGTGAACACTTGGATGGATGGGGTGCCTTCAAACCTTAACAAATTTTTGCAAAAATGGAGGACGAGCTCGAGCAAGAGGGGAAGAACAGAGAGGAGAGGAAAGGGGAAGAACGGAGCTCGGACTCGATGAAGGGTTTATGTAGGAGCATCTTTAGTCCCGGTTCGTGACACAAACCGGGACTAAAGGTTAGCCTTTAGTCCCGGTTTGTGTCACGAACCGGGACTAAAGGTGCTAGTGGGGCCCCAGCCTGCCACCACCCCTTTAGTCCCGGTTCGTGTCACGAACCGGTGCTAGAGGTTCAACACGAACCAGGACTAATGATGCCCGCCCCCCTAGCCGTTGGAAATAATGGTCACATTAGTACCGGTCCGTTTACAAACCAGGACTAATGTGGCTCACATAAAGTAGTTTTTCTACTAGTGAGGGTCAGCGGTTTGCCCAGTATAACCGGGGCAAGCCTGAGAAGAGCCGGCGGTTTGCCCAATATAACCGTGCCCAACTCGAGAGGGGCCGGTATATTGCCCGGTATAAACGGGTCTGACCAGATTTGTCCCGAAAAATTATGTTGACACTACAGGGCATTTTTCGGCATCAAGACGACCTCAAATAAAAAAAGTTTAACATAAAAGTTGTTTGTCTCGTTGAAAGGAAGAACTTTGTTTTTTGAATAATCTCAATCCGAGGTCATTTGCAATCTCCACCGACATGACAACATAGATATATCTCGGAGACATACCATAATAAAGCGTGACAGATATTGGCTTCAATATGGCTTCAAACGGAAAAGTGTTCAACATGAAAGGTGTTCTCGTCGTCGAAGCGAACAACTTCGCTTTTAGGATCATCTCGATCCAAGGTCGTATGTGATCTCTACAGCAGGTGCAATGTGGCTACCTTCTGATCTGCGCGAAATTCTGGACCCACTTGTCCGAATTAAGGTAGGTTTAAATATTTGAACGGAAATTGGAGTCCTTTTCTTGTACGGAAAATCCAGCTGCCTCATATATAGATGAGAGGTGTTGGCCGATTGAATAACACACAATCTTCAAACGCATCTATCACTTTTTATCTTTTATTTATCTCTCTCTCTCATTTTCTTCTTCCTCGTTCTTCATTCTTCTTCGTGTTCTCGGGGAGGATCCCGGCCGCCAGCAAGCCCGTACTCTCGGCCCCTCCCCGCAACATGCGCGGCGGCACCGTAGGACGATGCCTGACCATCAGCAGTAGAGGGAGCAGGCTGCAGCGAGCCCTCGCCCCGGATCAGCGGCGGAGCCCCATTACCCCGAGCCGGCGGCGGCCCACCATTGCCCCGAGCCGGCGGTTGCGCACCCCTAGACGGTGACGGCGCACCCCTGGGCGGTGGCGGCCCGGTCTTTGGCGGCGGCTGCTGTCCTCCGCGACCTGCCATGTCCGAAGAGCTAGCCGATGCCGAGAGGATCCGAGCGGCGTGACCAGCCCCTAGCGAAGGGAAACCGGGACGAGCGATGCGACGAACTCTAGCCCCTGCACTTGCATGCGGCGGCACACGATCCAAAGACGACACATGCAACGTCGAAGGATAGGCACACACGGGAGAGGCGTTTGGGGCATCACACTGGGCCAAATACCCAGCATCTTGTGAGCCCAAAGCCGCAGAGGCAACAGCCGGCCCATCCTGGCCCAGCAGAGATTTCAAACGAGCCCGTCTGGCCGCCCGAATCTCCGCGACCCCGCCGGCCACCGGCGCCGGCGGCTGCCTCACCGGCCGGCCCTGTTTCCCTTTCTTCTTCGTGACCAATGTCCACGAGTCCGGCAGAAAATCAGAAAGCGTAACTAGCGGCCGACTTACCTTGGGGATCGGTCCGATCCAAGGCTTGACCCGCGGCACCGGCGATCTCCTGGGGGCGTCCCGACGATGTCTTGTGATCTTGCCCCCGCACGCGGCCCCTCCGCAATCCAGCCGCTCCTCAGGCAACGATTGCGACGCGAGCAACGGCACAAACGGCGCCGCCTCCTGAAGCACGACAGCCGATGGCGCATCATCTTCGTCTTCTTCTTCCCCATCCGCCAGGACCCAAAAACGGCCGCCTACCCGTGGCTCCGGTCTGACCTCTGAAGAATCCGATGATAGGTCGACGAATTCAATCTGATCCGCATTGCCCTGCTGCTCCTGGACGAGCTAACAAACAATGGAAACCTCAAACACATCAATAATCAAGCACATACCTTCCTTGATCCGCTTATCCTCGTCCAGATATCGTCCGGCAAGGATGTCGTCCTCGCGATCCCTCACCGTCATCCATCGCGACGGAGGATGAAAATGAAGAATCCCATCTTTCCCATCCCCCGATCCACGAACATCAACAAACCGGATTCGCCACGAGCGACCAAATGAGATGTGGCAATTAACTCTTCGTATGTATTTTCCCACAAAGAAGAGAGTGTGATTGTCGTTAGATGGAGGTGCTGCGCAGCGGCGGAGGCCGCAGCGGCGCGGTCCGACGGCCATGGAGCGGCGACCGTGAAGGCGCAGCTGCGCGTAGAGGCGCGTAGTGGCGTCGGGCGGAGGCATTCAAGGCAACGACCAACGACAAGACGTGTTAAGATTAGGAGGGAAATTGTTAGCCATAATCTTGACAGTTAGCGCATGCATTAGTTGTTAGCTCATTAGCCGGCTGTGAGTTTGTGGCCGGTTGTGGTGGTCGAGCCATACGTGCATGTAATCAGTTAGTTAGAGGCTAATTGGTTGTATGCATGGCTGAGTTAGTTAGCTAGTGGAGCTCTTCTAGGAGTGGATGAGTGCGTGCAGTTAGTGGCCGATTGTTACTCAAAAAAAAAAAAGTTAGTGGCCGGTTGTGAGGCTGGGTGCGTGCATGTGTGCCTGAGTTAGTGGTGTGTGTGGCCAATGGGCAGTGTGCGTCAGTCAGTCTATTTAAGTAGAGCTGATGGGCTGTGAGGGCGGCCAGGAGCCTGAGGAGAGATGTAGTCTCCAGGTGCGTGTGTGCGCTCACCATGAGGAGTAGTAGCCAGAGTTAGTCTCCAGGGCGTGTAGTCACCCATGTATGATCCGGTGTGGTCTGTGCCACCGAGTCGAGTTTGTGCTTGAAAGGAAAAGAAAGCGCCGTTCGTGCGGCGAGGCGTTTGTCGCCGGAAAAATTTGTCTCCTTCCACCTTCGTCTGAGCGAGTGTGAGAGCGAGGTAAGCTAGGGTTTGTCCCAACATAGGGATGGTGTGAGGCCACAGTTCGTTGAATGTTGATGAGGCAATGCATATCCTCCTCACATCCTATTTGTTTTATTTCTACACCAGCCTTATTTATTTTATTTTTGGAGATTAAGCATTTTTTAAATAGAAATAATTTATGTAAATGTACAATGTGGTAGTTATTAATATAAAAAATTAGGTTACAAAATATGAATCATGGATTTAAAAATATTAGTTTCAATATGAATTTAAATTTATCTATCTGCCCGTAAATTTCATCCAGCTTCTGGTTGAGTGCTTGGATGCGGGTGCCGAGGTCATGGGCATGAAGAGGATTTTGCATGAAGAAGAGCGGGCGGTTAAGGCAGCCCACGTCCTTGGATGGGCATTGCTCCATGGCCTTGAACTGACGCAGGTCGAGGACATCTGTGGCCGGGTAAATGGTACGACTTCAGTTGCTCCACCCACCCTCGCACTCTCTCAACAGTGTTGTTCCTCCTATCGGCTTCAGCAAGGAAATTATTGAGGTTTCAAGAGCGAGACAGTGGGAGCTAACAAACAGACACAAGTTGTTGCCCGACAGCTGCAAGCGACCCAACGAGGTGTGTCAATGAACGCTCATAGGTATTTTTTTTGTTCCACAAAGAAGAGAGTGTGTGATCGTCGTTATAGGGATGGTGTGTGAGGCCAGCTTTGTTTGGATCTTGATGAGGCAATGTAGTTGCATATCCTCCTCTCATTCTAGCCTGCTGGCTCAAACTAACTAGCCAGCTGGCTGGAGCAATTAAAAATAATATTAATAAGTTGTGGACAAGTTAACGAAGTTTAGTCTTACTTTAGTCAGACACCACTTTTTTTTTTCATTTTGCAAATAGTCAGTCACCATGTTAATCAATATCTATGTGTGATCAGACGGATTGTAGGAGCATCGATCGGGGAGAGCGTACACACCTGCACGGCTGCACTTGCACCTGGCGGCGAGGAGGTTGGTGGTGGGAGCGGAAGATGCCGACGGCGAGCAGGCAGCACAAGGCATCTTCCCCGCTCAAGCGACGCCGCCTGCGGAGACGCCCACATCTTTGCCGGCGACGAGCACGTCAGACGCTCTGCTCCGCTGGGTTTGTGCCGCTTCGAAATTGATGGACGTGCAAGTAAATAAACCTGAGTGAGTCTGCTGGATAGGCCGGGATGAGACAACTCGTCCCTCCGTCTGAGCCGTGTGACTTCAGAATCCTACTGATGAGCAAGAGCAGCACCTCAACAGCAAAATTGGAGCTCGCCATCATGTCACACTGCACCTTGCAACCATTCTCTCTTTCTCAGTTCCTGTCTACGGTACTACAAATCACTGTAATATGGAGTCTAGGGTTTATCTCATTGGTAGATGGCTAGATGCCATGCTAGTTCCATTCTGTACGTACGCTAGACTAATTCCGAAACATCTATCCGTGTCAACCATATCGTTGTTCAAATTCGGAATTTTATTAATGGTAGCCTACACATTATTTCCGACGGATACAGCAAGGCCAGAGGACGGGGGTCTGGTATACAGACGACCAATATATAGTGGGATTTAGATATCTTTTCTTTGAAAGACAGATAGATGGTACTTTGAAAGGTAGCCAA
The DNA here is from genome assembly GCA_036873465.1 of Thinopyrum obtusiflorum. Taxonomy (NCBI): domain Eukaryota; kingdom Viridiplantae; phylum Streptophyta; class Magnoliopsida; order Poales; family Poaceae; genus Thinopyrum; species Thinopyrum obtusiflorum. The sequence continues at coordinate 129,181 of JAAAWM010012210.1, read as the reverse complement.
CGAGCGAGCTCGTGGGAGCTAATACACGAGCCCAACTTGCTGCCCGACAGCTACAAGCCATCCGCTGAGATGTGGCAACCAACATCTAAAGAGAAAAGTGTGTGGCCGTTGTTGCACAGATGGTGTGTGTGCGCGCGCGCGCGCGTGTGAGGCCAGCGTTGCTTGAATCTTGATGAGGCAATGCATAGTATATCCTCCTCGATCAAATTATATTTCTGTTTCTGTTTATATCAACGCAAGACAACTTCCAAATAATATTAATATGTTGCTCACTCCGTCACCTGACTTGGACTCAACTGAAGAAGAGAGCATGCATGCAGTTTCAATACCTCAAATAACCTGACTTGTTCTCATAGCAAAGATTAGAATAAATTGTTAATTGAATCAGTGAGTGCCTTAATCGCTGCATATTGTTAACTGACAGCCATGTACGTGGTTGTTTGGATCGTCAACAGTATCATCAAGTTAATTACCAGCTCACAAATCACAGTAGATTAGAATAGCAATGCAAAGAACCACCCGGCTCTTCTTGGCTATCTGTTTATACAATCCGCAAGCATCGATCACAAGGGATTTTAATAGTATCCTCTGCTTCACGGTTTAAACAAGGCACCCATCACATTCTATTTTAGCCATACTGCCCAAGTTTAATGCGCCAGTCATACTGACTAGATACAGATTAATCATTTGACAAAATAAGGAGAGAAAGATAGACCTACGGTCTTTTATATAATACTTCTTATTAAGTAAAAATTTAAAATGAAGAAAAACAGAAAAAAAAACAGCTTCCCAAAAAAATACTAGCTTATGTGGGGCGCTTCGCAAGCGTGATGCGTTAGCGTGGGAGCAACCCGCGTGCGTTCCCCCCCCCCCCCCCCCCCCCCCCCCCCCCCCCCCCCCCCCCCCCCCCCCCCCCCCCCCCCCCCCCCCCCCCCCCCCCCCCCCCCCCCCCCCCCCCCCCCCCCCCCCCCCCCCCCCCCCCCCCCCCCCCCCCCCCCCCCCCCCCCCCCCCCCCCCCCCCCCCCCCCCCCCCCCCCCCCCCCCCCCCCCCCCCCCCCCCCCCCCCCCCCCCCCCCCCCCCCCCCCCCCCCCCCCCCCCCCCCCCCCCCCCCCCCCCCCCCCCCCCCCCCCCCCCCCCCCCCCCCCCCCCCCCCCCCCCCCCCCCCCCCCCCCCCCCCCCCCCCCCCCCCCCCCCCCCCCCCCCCCCCCCCCCCCCCCCCCCCCCCCCCCCCCCCCCCCCCCCCCCCCCCCCCCCCCCCCCCCCCCCCCCCCCCCCCCCCCCCCCCCCCCCCCCCCCCCCCCCCCCCCCCCCCCCCCCCCCCCCCCCCCCCCCCCCCCCCCCCCCCCCCCCCCCCCCCCCCCCCCCCCCCCCCCCCCCCCCCCCCCCCCCCCCCCCCCCCCCCCCCCCCCCCCCCCCCCCCCCCCCCCCCCCCCCCCCCCCCCCCCCCCCCCCCCCCCCCCCCCCCCCCCCCCCCCCCCCCCCCCCCCCCCCCCCCCCCCCCCCCCCCCCCCCCCCCCCCCCCCCCCCCCCCCCCCCCCCCCCCCCCCCCCCCCCCCCCCCCCCCCCCCCCCCCCCCCCCCCCCCCCCCCCCCCCCCCCCCCCCCCCCCCCCCCCCCCCCCCCCCCCCCCCCCCCCCCCCCCCCCCCCCCCCCCCCCCCCCCCCCCCCCCCCCCCCCCCCCCCCCCCCCCCCCCCCCCCCCCCCCCCCCCCCCCCCCCCCCCCCCCCCCCCCCCCCCCCCCCCCCCCCCCCCCCCCCCCCCCCCCCCCCCCCCCCCCCCCCCCCCCCCCCCCCCCCCCCCCCCCCCCCCCCCCCCCCCCCCCCCCCCCCCCCCCCCCCCCCCCCCCCCCCCCCCCCCCCCCCCCCCCCCCCCCCCCCCCCCCCCCCCCCCCCCCCCCCCCCCCCCCCCCCCCCCCCCCCCCCCCCCCCCCCCCCCCCCCCCCCCCCCCCCCCCCCCCCCCCCCCCCCCCCCCCCCCCCCCCCCCCCCCCCCCCCCCCCCCCCCCCCCCCCCCCCCCCCCCCCCCCCCCCCCCCCCCCCCCCCCCCCCCCCCCCCCCCCCCCCCCCCCCCCCCCCCCCCCCCCCCCCCCCCCCCCCCCCCCCCCCCCCCCCCCCCCCCCCCCCCCCCCCCCCCCCCCCCCCCCCCCCCCCCCCCCCCCCCCCCCCCCCCCCCCCCCCCCCCCCCCCCCCCCCCCCCCCCCCCCCCCCCCCCCCCCCCCCCCCCCCCCCCCCCCCCCCCCCCCCCCCCCCCCCCCCCCCCCCCCCCCCCCCCCCCCCCCCCCCCCCCCCCCCCCCCCCCCCCCCCCCCCCCCCCCCCCCCCCCCCCCCCCCCCCCCCCCCCCCCCCCCCCCCCCCCCCCCCCCCCCCCCCCCCCCCCCCCCCCCCCCCCCCCCCCCCCCCCCCCCCCCCCCCCCCCCCCCCCCCCCCCCCCCCCCCCCCCCCCCCCCCCCCCCCCCCCCCCCCCCCCCCCCCCCCCCCCCCCCCCCCCCCCCCCCCCCCCCCCCCCCCCCCCCCCCCCCCCCCCCCCCCCCCCCCCCCCCCCCCCCCCCCCCCCCCCCCCCCCCCCCCCCCCCCCCCCCCCCCCCCCCCCCCCCCCCCCCCCCCCCCCCCCCCCCCCCCCCCCCCCCCCCCCCCCCCCCCCCCCCCCCCCCCCCCCCCCCCCCCCCCCCCCCCCCCCCCCCCCCCCCCCCCCCCCCCCCCCCCCCCCCCCCCCCCCCCCCCCCCCCCCCCCCCCCCCCCCCCCCCCCCCCCCCCCCCCCCCCCCCCCCCCCCCCCCCCCCCCCCCCCCCCCCCCCCCCCCCCCCCCCCCCCCCCCCCCCCCCCCCCCCCCCCCCCCCCCCCCCCCCCCCCCCCCCCCCCCCCCCCCCCCCCCCCCCCCCCCCCCCCCCCCCCCCCCCCCCCCCCCCCCCCCCCCCCCCCCCCCCCCCCCCCCCCCCCCCCCCCCCCCCCCCCCCCCCCCCCCCCCCCCCCCCCCCCCCCCCCCCCCCCCCCCCCCCCCCCCCCCCCCCCCCCCCCCCCCCCCCCCCCCCCCCCCCCCCCCCCCCCCCCCCCCCCCCCCCCCCCCCCCCCCCCCCCCCCCCCCCCCCCCCCCCCCCCCCCCCCCCCCCCCCCCCCCCCCCCCCCCCCCCCCCCCCCCCCCCCCCCCCCCCCCCCCCCCCCCCCCCCCCCCCCCCCCCCCCCCCCCCCCCCCCCCCCCCCCCCCCCCCCCCCCCCCCCCCCCCCCCCCCCCCCCCCCCCCCCCCCCCCCCCCCCCCCCCCCCCCCCCCCCCCCCCCCCCCCCCCCCCCCCCCCCCCCCCCCCCCCCCCCCCCCCCCCCCCCCCCCCCCCCCCCCCCCCCCCCCCCCCCCCCCCCCCCCCCCCCCCCCCCCCCCCCCCCCCCCCCCCCCCCCCCCCCCCCCCCCCCCCCCCCCCCCCCCCCCCCCCCCCCCCCCCCCCCCCCCTGGAGCGGTGGACATGGAAGAGAAACCGGGGCTTGTCACCGAGATGAAGACACCATTACGCACTTGTTTGGTCGTTATGAAAAACTAGATGACAAGTTGCGCTAATGGCGCAAGTACCCGATTTAAACCGAAATTTATTTGCTTAGCAAGATCTTCCTTTGGTATCCATAGTTTTATTTTATTATTATTGAAACAAGCACAGCAGCCCGCGCAAGTGCATGGGCAACATCTTGGATTTCATTTCATTTTGTCATCTAAAATTATACTCCCTCCGTCCGAAATTACTTGTCGTAGAAATAAATATATCTAGACGTATTTTTAGTTCTAGATACATCCTTTTCTATCCATTTCTGCGACAAGTAATTCGGGACGGAGGGAGTAGATCATAACTATTTGGTTTTATGTTAGAAAAAACATTGTTGTTTTTTTTCTTTTTGAAATGGAGGAATACCCCCGGCCTCTGCATCAAGCGACGCACACAGCCCTTTATTTAACCAAATGAAGTATCAAAGTACGAGTACCATCTCAAGAGCGAAAACAAATGCAAGAAAGTATGAAAATCGCCACAACCGGCAAAAATAGGTCATAAGGCCTAAACAACTATCCTATTATTGGACCGCCATCCAAACCGGTTGTATGTAGCCCGTGCTACTATCTCCCATCGGTTGCATCCAAAGGCCATATGCTCCCTCTCCTGCGCACGGTGTAGTAATGACCACGTATGGATCCATTCAGACGCCCGGTAGATGACCTGCAAAAAGTTTGTGATATTCGTCCTATTAAATATAACATCATTCGTACAGTTCCAAATAGCCCAAAGTAATGCACAAACTGCCATACGAATTCGTGCCACTGTATTAGGCTCAACCCTACCTAACCAATTGCTGAACAGATTGGAGATACTAGAAGGTGGAGAAACGGGACACATGTATTGTTCGCCACAATAACTTGAAACAAATGTTGAATCGTTTCCTCGTGATCACAAAAGCAACACAGTTTACTCCCCTCCCACCTACGTTTTGCCAAGTTGTCCTTATTCAGAATCACTCCTTTATACACAAACCACATAATTTTTTTGATTTTTAAAGGCACTTTTGTTTTCCATATATGTATAGATTGAGGGATATGACCAATATTAATCAAGTACGCATACATAGATTTGACTGAGAACATGCCTGAAACTGAGAGTTTCCATCGGAATATATCTGTCTCATTAGACAGGTTCCCATCGTTCACCAACTAATGCCCGCTGCTACTTCTTGAGCTTGCGTTGGTTTTTTTCCCTTGAAGAGGAAAGGGTGATGCAGTAAAGTAGAGATAAGTATTTCCCTCAGTTTTGAGAACCAAGGTATCAATCCAGTAGGAGGTACAAGCAAGTCCCCAAGCTATGCACATGCACAAACAATCAAACACTTGCACCCAACGCGATAAAGGAGTTATCAATCCCTTCACGGTCACTTGCTAGGATGAGATCTGATAGATATAGATATAAAAGATTACTAAAACGTAAAACAAAGTAAAAGTAAATAAATTGCAGCAAGGTATTTTTGAATTTTTTGGTTTATAGATCTGAAAATATATAATGGTAAATAGACCCGGGGGCCATAGGTTTCACTAGAGGCTTCTCTCTTGAAGGAAAATAATACGGTGGGTGAACAAATTACTGTCGAGCAATTGATAGAAAAGCGCAAAGTTATGACGATATCCAAGGCAATGATTATGCATATGGGCATCACGTCCGTGTCAAGTAGACCGAAATGATTCTGCATCTACTACTATTACTCCACACATCGACCGACTCCTGCCTGCATCTAGAGTATTAAGTTCATAAAGAACAGAGTAACGCCTTAAGTAAGATGACATGATGTAGAGGGATAAACTCAAGCAATATGATGAAAAACCCACCTTTTTATCCTTGATGGCAACAATACAAATACCTGCCTTGCTACCCCTACTTTGTCACTGGGTGAGGACACCGGAAGAATGAACCCAAAACTAAGCACCTCTCCCATTGCAAGAACTACCAATTTAGTTGGCCAAACTAAACCAATAATTCGAAGAGAAATACAAAGATGTCAAATCATGCATATAAGAATTCAGAAGAGATTCAAATAATATTCATAGATAATCTGATCATAAATCCATAATTCATCGGATCTCGACAAGCACACCGCAAAAGAGTATTACATCGGATAGAACTCCAAGAACATCGAGGAAAACATGGTATTGAAGATCATAGAGAGAGAAGAAGCCATCTAGCTACTAGCTATGGACCCGAAAGTCTGAGGTAAACTACTCACGCTTCATCGGAGGGGCAATATAGTTGATGTAGATGCCCTCCGTGATCGAATCCCCCTCAGGCAGATCACCGAAAAAGGCCCCAAGATGGGATCTTACGGGAACAGAGGCTTGCGACGGCGGAAAAGTATATTTGTGGATGCTTCTGGTGGCTTGGTAATATATGTGAATTTATAGGCCAAGAATTAGGGTAAACAGAGTTGCGAGGGGCCCACAAGGAAGGGGCGCGCCCTCCACCCTTGCCGTCTCCTCACGACTCCGTTTTCTTGGCTTCCAAGTCCTCTGGGTGTCTTCTGGTCCAAGAAAAATCATCGTAAAGTTTCATTCCGTTTGGACTCCGTTTGATATTCCTTTTCTGCAAAACTCAAAAACAAGGAAAAAAATATAAACTGGCACTGGGCTCTGGGTTAATAGGTTAGTCCCAAACATAATATAAAATAGCATATTAATGCATATAAAACATCCAAAACAGATAATATAATAGCATGAAACAATCAAAAATTATAGATACGTTGGAGACGTATCAAGCATCCCCAAGCTTAATTCCTGCTCGTCTTCGAGTAGGTAAATGATAAAAACAGAATTTTTGATGTGGAATGCTACATAACATATTTATCCATGTAATTTTCTTTATTGTGGCATGAATGTTCAGATCCATAAGATTCAAAACAAAAGTTTAATATTGACATAAAAACAAAAATACTTTAAGCATACTAACAAAGCAATCATGTCTTCTCAAAATAATCATGCTCCATCTTCATCACACAAAGTATTAAATCATGCACAATCCCGATGACAAGCCAAGCAATTGTTTCATACTTTTGATGTTCTCAAACTTTTTCAACTTTCACGCAATACATGAGCATGAGCCATGGATATAGCACTATAGGTAGAATAGAATATGGTGGTTGTGGAGAAGACAAAAAGAAGGAGATAGTCTCACATCAACTAGGCGTATCAACGGGCTATGGAGATGCCCATCAATAGATATCAATATGAGTGAGTAGGGATTGCCATGCAACAGATGCACTAGAGCTATAAGTGTATGAAAGCTCAAAAAGAAACTAAGTGGGTGTGCATCCAACTCGCTTGCTCACGAAGACCTAGGGCAATTTGAGGAAGTCCATCATTGGAATATACAAGCCAAGTTCTTATAATGAAAAATTCCCACTAGTATATAAAAGTGACAATATAGAAGACTCTCTATCATGAAGATCATGGTGCTACTTTGAAGCACAAGTATGGAAAAAGAAATAGTAGCATTGCCCCTTCTCTCTTTTCTCTCATTTTTTTCTCTCTTTTTTTGGTGGGCTACTTTGGCCTCTCTTTTTTTATTTGGGCTTCTCTGGCCTCTTTTATTTTTTTTATAAAGTCCGGAGACTCATCCCAACTTGTGAGGGAATCATAACTTCCATCATCCTTTCCTCATATGGGACAATGCTCTAATAATGATGATCATCACACTTTTATTTACTTACAATTCAAGAATTACAACTCGATACTTAGAACAAAATATGACTCTATATGAATGCCTCTGGCGGTGTACCGGGATGTGCAACGATCTAGCGTAGCCATGAAAACATCATGCTAGCTATCTTACGATCATGCAAAGCAATATGACAATGATGGTGCGTGTCATAATAAACGAAACGGTGGAAGTTGCATGGCAATATATCTCTGAATGGCTATGGAAATGCCATAATAGGTAGGTATGGTGGTTGTTTTGAGGAAGGGTATATGATGGGTTTAATGCACCGGCGAAAGTTACGCGGTACTAGAGAGGCTAGCAAGGGTGGAAGGGTGAGAGTGCGTATAATCCATGAAATCAACATTAGTCATAAAGAACTCACATACTTATTGCAAAAGTCTATTAGCTATCGAAACAAAGTACTAGACGCATGCCCCTAGGGGAGAGGTTGGTAGGAGTTAACCATCGCGCGCTCCCGACCCTCACACAAAGGATGGCAATCAATAAATAAATCATGCTCCGACTTCATCACATAACGGTTCACCATACGTGCATGCTAAAGGAGTCACAAACTTTAACACAAGTATTTCTACCAATTCATAATTACTCACTAGCATGACTCTAATATCACCATCTTTATATCTCAAAACAATATGCAAGGAATCAAACTTCTCATAGTACTCAATGCACTTTATATGAAAGTTTTTATTATATCCCTCTTGGATGCCCATTATATTAGGACTAAATTCATAACCTAAGCCAATTACCATGCTGTTTAGAGACTCTCAAAATAATATAAGTGAAGCAAGAGAGTTTAATAATTTCTATAAAATAAAACCATCACCGTGCTCTAAAAAGATATAAGTGAAGTACTAGAGCATATTGCCTAGCTCAAAAGATATAAGTGAAGCACAAAGAGTATTCTAATAAATTTACGATATAGGCGTGTCCCTCTCAAAAGATGTGTGCAGTAAGGATGATTGTGGCAAACTAAAAAGAAAAGACTCATATAATACAAGACGCTCCAAGCAAAATACATATCATGTGGTGAATAAAAATATAGCCTCAAGTAAATTTACCGATGGATTGAAGACGAAAGAGGGGATGCCTTCCGGGGCATCCCCAAGCTTAGGCTCTCGGTTGTCCTTGAATATAACCTTGGGGTGCCTTGGGCATCCCCAAGCTTAGGCTCTTGCCACTCCTTATTCCATAGTCCATCAAATCTTTACCCAAAACTTGAAAACTTCACAACATAAAACTCAACAGAAAACTCATGAGATCCGTTAGTATAAGAAAATAAATCACCACTTTTGGTACTGTTGTGAACTCATTCTTTGTTTATATTGGTGTAATATCTACTGTATTCCAACTTCTCCATGGTTTATACCCCCCGATACTACCCATAGATTCATCAAAATAAGCAAACAACACAAAGAAAACAGAATCTGTCAAAAACAGAACAGTCTGTAGCAATCTGGAAATCTCGAATAATAATGTAACTCCAAAAATTCTGAAAAATTAGGACAATATGGGAAATTTGAATAGAAATCTTGTGTAAAAAATTCAGACACAATTGAAGCTCTGGTGAATTTATAAAATTCCTGGACTGAGCGCAAAAGTTTCTATTTTTCAGCAAGATCAAGTCTACTATCGCCGTAGGCCATCCCAAAGGTCTTACTTGGCTCAAACACTAACTAAACACTAAAACACAATTACTACGGAGGTAATAATGTGTAATTTATTCAAGAACAGAAGCAAAACAAAAAACATAAAAATAAAAATTGGGTTGCCTCCCAACAAGCGCTATTGTTTAACGCCCCTAGCTAGGCATAGCGCAATAGATCTAAGTATTATCATCTTCGGTATGCAATCCGTAAGTAGCCTTATAATAGATTCATAAGGTAACTTAATTTTCTTTCTTGGAAAGTTTTCCATGCCCTTCCTTAACGGAAATTGAAATCTAATGTTTCCTTTTTTCATGTCAATAATTGCACCAATCGTTCTAAGGAAAGGTCTACCAAGAATAATAGGACATGTAGGATTGCAATCTATATGAAGAACAATGAAATCTACGGGCACATAATTCCTATTTGCAACAATAAGAACATCATTAATCCTTCCCATAGGTTTTTTAATAGTGGAATCCGCTAGATGCAAATTTAAAGAGCAATCATCAAATTCACGAAAACCTAGCACATCACATAAAGTTTTTGGAATCGTGGAAACGCTAGAATCCAAATCACACAAAGCATGGCACTCATAATCTTTAATTTTAATTTTAATAGTAGGTTCCCACTCATCATAAAGCTTTCTAGGTATAGAAACTTCCAACTCAAGGTTTTCTTCAAAAGATTTCATCATAGCATCAACGATGTGTTTAGTAAAAGCTTTATTTTGATTATAAGCATGAGGAGAATTCAACATGGATTGCAACAAGGAAATACAATCTATCAAAGAACAATTATCATAATTAAAGTCATTTAAATCCAAAAGAGTGGGTTCATTGCTATTTAAAGTTTTGACCTCTTCAATCCCACTTTTATCAATTTTTGCATTAAGATCTATAAACTCCGAATCATTGGGACGCCTTCTAGCTCAAGTTGACTTATCTCCAGTCCCATATTTATCAAGATTTATATTAGAAAACAAAGATTCAATATGAGTCACATCAATCACTTTAAGATCTTCATCATTATTTTCACGAGAAATTGAAGAACACGTTTTTTTTCAAGCCATTCTCGCTTAGCACGCATTCTCGCGGTTCTTTCTTTACATTCATCAATAGAAATTCCCATAGCTTTTAAAGACTCATTAATATCATGCTTGGGAGGAATAGCTCTAATTTTCAAAGAATCAATCTCAAGCGAAATTCTATCAACGTTCCTAGCCAAATCATCAATCTTGAGCAATTTTTCTTCAATCATAGCATTGAAAACCTTTTGTGAACTAATTTATTTAATATTGTTCTCAAGATCAGAGGGCATCTTATTATAATTTCCATAAGAATTGTTGTAGGAATTACCATAATTATTAGAAGAATTACTAGGAAACGGCCTAGGGTTGCAATTACCTCTATAAGCGTTATTACCAAAATTGTTCCTACCAACAAAATTCACATCCATAGATTCATTATTATTTTCAATCAAAGAAGATAAAAGGCATATCATTAGGAACAATAGGAGCACTTTTACTAGCAAACAATTTCATTAATTCATCCATCTTTTCACTCAAAGTATTTATTTCTTCGATTGCATGCACATTTTTACTACTAAGAGATCTTTCGGTATGCCATTGAGAGTAATTTGACATAATATTATCTAGGAGTTTAGTAGCTTATCCTAATGTGATTTCCATGAAAGTACCACCCACGGCGGAATCTAAAAGATTTCTAGATGCAAAATTCAATCCCGCATAAAAAATTTGTATAATCATCCATAAACTCAAACCATGCGCGGGACAATTTCTAATCATTAATTTCATACTCTCCCAAGATTGTGCAACAAGCTTATGATCAAGTTGCTTAAAATTCATTGTATCATTCCTAAGGGAGATGATTTTAGCGGGCGGAAAGTACTTGGAAATAAAAACATCTTTACACTTATTCCATGAATCAATACTATTTCTAGGCAAAGATGTAAACCAAGTTTTAGCACGATCTCGTAGTGAGAACGGAAATAGCTTCAATTTAACAATATCATTATCCACATATTTCTTCTTTTGCATATCACACAGTTCAACGAAAGTATTTAGATGGGATGCGGCATCTTCACTAGGAAGGCCGGAAAATTGTTCTTTCATAATAAGATTTAGCAAAGCGGCATTAATTTCATAAGATTCCGCACTAGTGGCGGGAGCAATCGGAGTACTAATAAAATCATTATTATTAGTGTTGGAAAAGTCATATAACTTGGTATTCTCTTGAGTCATCGTGACAAACCAAGCAATCTAGCACACAAGCAAACGAAAAGCAAACAAAAAGACGAATGGAAGAAGAGAGAATAAAAAGGCAAATCTTTTTGGTTTTTTCTGAAAATTGTTTTAGAAGTGGGGGAGGGGAAAACGAGAGGCAAATGGCAAATAATCTAATGCAAGAGATGAGAGTTTATGATGGAAACTTGGTAGGCTTGATGTAGACCTCCCTGGCAACGGTGCTAGAAATTCTTCCTGCTACTTCTTGAGGTTGTGTTGGTTTCTCCCTTGAAGAGGAAAGGGTGATGCAGCAAAGTAGAGATAAGTATTTCGCTCAGTTTTGAGAACCAAGGTATCAATTCAGTAGGAGGTACAAGCAAGTCCCCAATCTATGCATCTGCACAAACAATCAAACACTTGCACCCAACGCGATAAAGGGGTTGTCAATCCGTTCACGGTCACTTACAAGGATGAGATCTGATAGAGATAGATATAAAAGTTTACTAAAGCGTAAAACAAAGTAAAAGTAAATAAATTGCAGCAAGGTTTTTTTGGGTTTTTTTGTTTATAGATCTGAAAATATATAATGGTAGATAGACCCGGGGGCCATAGGTTTTACTAGAGGCTTCTCTCTTGAAGGAAAATAATACGGTGGGTGAACAAATTACTGTCGAGTAATTGATAGAAAAGCGCAAAGTTATGACGATATCCAAGGCAATGATTATGCATATAGGCATCACGTCCGTGTCAAGTAGACCAAAATGATTCTGCATCTACTACTATTACTCCACACATCGACCGACTCCTGCCTGCATCTTGAGTATTAAGTTCATAAAGAACAGAGTAACGCCTTAAGTAAGATGACATGATGTAGAGGGATAAACTCAAGCAATATGATGAAAACCCCACCTTTTTATCCTTGATGACAACAATACAAATACGTGCCTCGCTACCCCTACTTTGTCACTGGGTGAGGACACCGCAAGATTGAAGCCAAAACTAAGCACCTCTCCCATTGCAAGAACTACCAATTTAGTTGGCCAAACTAAACTAATAACTCGAAGAGAAATACAAAGATATCAAATCATGTATATAAGAATTCAGAGGAGATTCAAATAATATTTATAGATAATCTGATCATAAATCCACAATTCATCGGATCTCAACAAACACACCGCAAAAGAGTATTACATCGGATAGAACTCCAAGAACACCGAGGAGAACATGGTATTGAAGATCACAGAGATAGAAGAAGCCATCTAGCTACTAGCTATGGACCCAAAGGTCTGAGGTAAACTACTCACGCTTCCTCGGAGGGGCAATAGAGTTGATGTAGATGCCCTCCGTGATCGAATCCCCTCCGGCAGATCACCGGAAAAGGCCCAAAGATGGGATCTCACGGGAACAGAGGCTTGCGGCGGCGGAAAAGTATATTTGTGGACGCCTCTAGTGGTTTGGGAATATATGTGAATTTATAGGCTAAGAATTAGGGTAAACGGAGCTGCGAGGGGCCCACAAGGAAGGGGGGCGCGCCCTCCCCCCTTGCCGTCTCCTCACGACTCCGTTTGCTTGGTTTCCAAGTCCTCTGGGTGTCTTTTGGTCCAAGAAAAATTATCGTAAAGTTTCATTCCGTTTGGACTCCGTTTGATATTCCTTTTCTGCAAATCTCAAAAACAAGGAAAAAACAGAAATTGGCACTGGGCTCTGGGTTAATAGGTTAGTCCAAAAAATAATATAAAATAGCATATTAATGCATATAAAACATCTAAAACAGATAATATAATAGCATGGAACAATAAAAAATTACAGATACGTTGGAGACGTATCACCCGCCTGAACTGAATGTTTAAGGGAACTGAACCTAATACTGTACTCACAAATGTGTCTTTACGTTGTACGATATTATAAAGCGCTGGATACCGTAAAGCTAGAGGCGTCTCCCCCAGCCAAATACCCTCGCAGAATCTAGTTGTGCGCCCATCCCCAATGATAAAATTACTCCTGTTGAAGAACGCTACCTTCATTCGCATCAACCCCTTCCAAAAGGGAGAATCATTCAGCTGCGCCGTCACTTGTGGTAAAGTTTTTGAATGCAGATACTTGTTATGCAATAACTGAATCCACACCCCTTCCTCCTCTGCGGATATCCGATATAAGTACTTGCTAAGTAGGCATTTATTCTTTACTTCGAGATTTTCAATCCCCAAACACCCTTGGTCTTTTGGTCTACATAATATGTCCCACGCAGCCAGCCTGTACTTTGATTTATTCTCATCACTTTGCCCAAAAAAATATGATCGATAAAAGTCCAGTCTTTTCCGTACCCCTATGGGTATTTCAAAGAAAGATAACATGAACATCGGCATGCTGGTAAGTACTGAATTAATAAGAATTAGCCGACCCCCATAAGACATAAGCTTGCCCTTCCAACAGCTTAGCTTCTTCTCAAATCGATCTTCAATGCATTTCCATTCTTTGTTGGTTAGCTTTCTCTGATGAATTGGGATCGCAAGATAACTAAAAGGAAGGGAACCAATTCCACAGCCGAACAACTGTCTGTAATTTTCCTGTTCCTCCTTGGCACGTCCAAAGCAGAATAATTCAATTTTATGAAAATTTATTTTCAGCAGGATAGTTGTTCAAGAGACATAAAATCAGCTTCATATTTCTTGCTTTGGCCATGTCATGCTCCATGAAAATCATAGTATTATCAGCATATTGTAGTATGGAGACACCCCCATCAACGACATGTGGGATGAACCATCCTACTTGACCTTCCTCCTTGGCTCTGTCAATGAGGACTGTCAGCATATATGCAACAATATTGAACAGGATAGGAGAGATCGGACCCCCCTGGCACAGTCCTTTTTGTGTCTCGAAATAATGTCCTACATCATCATTTACCCTGATCCCGACACTACCTCCTTGTACAAATGCAAACCTGCTTCCTCTAGGCCGAATCAACACCCTTCATACGCAGAGCCTGCTGCAGAAATGGCCACGTTACTTTATCATAAGCCTTCTTGAAATCCACTTTGAAGACAACTCCATCAAGTTTCTTCGAATGAATTTTGTGCAAAGTTTCATGTAGAATGTCAAAACCCTCTAGAATGTGTCACCCAGGCATGAAAACAGTCTGGGTCGGCTGGACCACAGAATGCGCAATCTGTGTGAGGCGATTAGTACCCACTTTGGTAAATATCTTAAAACCAACATTCAACAAACAAATCGGTCGGAATTGCTCAATGTGAAATGCCTCTTCCTTCTTAGGCAACCAGGTTATTGTCCCAAAGTTAAGTTTAAAAAGCTGAAGCTGGCCATTAAAAATTGCCCAACACCTCTGATAAAATTCCGCCGGAAACCCATCCGGCCCAGGTGCCTTATTATGTTTCATTTGCGCGATAGCCTCGAAAACCTCCTTTTCTATAAAAGGAGTGTTGAGCACCTCATTCTCATCCGCCCTAAGCTATGGAAATAAAATTCTCGATCGGAGCCCCAAAGAGTTATTTTATAGAAATTGGAGATGTACAATTTTAGGTTGTTGTGACCCACTATTGTACCCTGATCTTGTTCAAGTTGGACTATTTTCTTCTTCTTGTACTTTCCATTCACAATTAGATGGAAATACTGAGTATTATTATCCCCAAGAACCACTTGTCGAACCTTAGCTCTCAGTGCCCATTTTATCACTTTCTCTTTGAGAAGCTTCGCAAGTTTCACCTCGGCCTCTCGTTTAGCCACGCTGTCAGCCATATCAAGAGGGATCGTCTCAGCTTTTATGTTAAACTCATTAATGAGATTACGAAGTCTCTCTTTTTCCACTTTATAAATCCCACTGTCATTTTTAGCCCAACCCCGTAGGAATTGTCCTAAATGACGGATCTTATATTGCCATTTTTGAACATTGGACTCCCCTCGTTTCTCTTTACCCCACTGCCAGGCGACCAATTCCAGGAAATCCTCCCTTTCAAACCACAGTAGTTTGAACGAGAAAATATTTTTGTTGCCAATGCGAGTCGCTTCACCGGAATCAACAAAAAGGGGAGTATGATCGGATAGTCCCCTTTGTAACGCTCGCACCGTTACAAGGGGAAACTTCTATTCCCATTCCACACTGGCAAGCACTCGATCCAACTTCTCATATGTTGGATTCTCCATATTATTCGCCCATGTGTACTGCCTTCCTGTGAGATGTATCTCTCTCAAGTCGATGCTTTCAATAATGGCATTAAACATAAATGACCACCAACCATCAAAATTATCGTTATTCTTCTCTTCCCTTCGTCTAATAATATTATAATCCCCACCTACCAAGATAGGCAGTCTCTCATCCCCACAAATCCGCACTAGATCAACAAGGAAATCGGGTTTGAACTCATGTTGTGCCGCATCGTAAACAGCTACCACAGCCCATCTGAGGCCATCAATTTTCGATCGCACATGAAACTTGACAACAAAATTGTAACACCCCCCCTTCTATTGTGCTACAGTAAATCCTCTTAATTATGCCAAGTTACCTTGATTAGCAATGCTTGATCACCTTTGAGTTCATATCTCATTTCAAATTCCAATTCAAATTGAAATTCAAAATGCAAGTCAAAATAAAACTTGTTCAATAAATCAAGAAAAATAGTTCATAATTTTGGAAATATTCGATAGCTAATATTGTTAAGGAAAACAACATCACCATAATTCCCAAAATGACCCTAGCATAAAAAATACAGCAACAACAGCACTTAAAGCAACCATTTCCATTTAAGCAAAATTCAAATGAATTTATAATGATCCCAAACTTTTTGTGGCAGTGCGGAATAATGCAATGCTAATTATGTGGCAAGTTGCACATTTTGCAAAAGTCATTTGGTGGCCAAATAAAATGCAAAACAGGCTCTAGAAATTAAAACAGGAAAGAAAAAGAAAAAGAACTGGAAGTCCACTGTGTCATTGGGCTTGTAGTCGCTACAGAGCCGGCCCAGCCCGCGCAGCGTCGTCTCCCACCTCTCGGCGCACTGGCAGAGCGCGCTCGCACGCCGTGCCAGGCCCCCCGCTCTCCCCTGCTCGACAGTGAGGTGCTACAGAGCCTTGGGCGGATAAGAAGACCCCGCACGCCTCCCCTGGCGAACCCTAATCTTCTTCCCCCTCTCTCCCTCGCTCTCCCACCTCGTCCGAACGCCGCCATGGACGAACCGCTGAGGCTCGCAGCCATCGCCGTCCCCACGTCCACGGAGCGTGTCCTGCAACTCCGTGGGCCTCGTCTTCGTCAACCCCGCGCACCCATTGGAGCCCGGGGCCACCGCATCGTCACCACGCCGTCGTCTTACACCTTCGGCTACCAGAGATCGCCGTCGCCGCACGTCGTCCTCGAGCCTCCCTCGATCCCCTTTACACATCTGCAGGACCGCGGTGAGCATGCGATCCTTTACCCTCTGTTCCTCCTTCGTTTCCGCGCCCGTAGCCGCCGTTGCGGGACGGCGGTCCAGACCAATCCAGCAGTTCCTCGAACAATGCCGAGAAGGCAGGGGGGTGAAAGATGGACACAATGAGTTAAGTGCGGACGTGGGCTCCACTGTATCTATTGTGTGTGAATACACACAACAAAAAATCATTTCACCACTGTTGATACATTGACTACGGTACAAGAATGGTTTGTACGCACGAATCGCGCGATGGATCCAACGCCTCAGCGATACCCGGTAGAAACCGGTACCGCTAGTTTTACATTTCGCGTTTCTCTCTGGAACGGTGGACATATTCAAGACGGTAAGCGGCTCGATTAAATAACTCGCCATGCATCTTCTGCTCGTATTCTCTCGAGACTGATTCATGTTTCCGTGACTGTAGGTGTTCAAGAGCAAATCGAGCAGAGGATGGGAAACTTCGTGGCGTCGTTCCTCGGCTCTTCATACTAGTATACTACCTGACCAGGTAGAAGGATCCTTGGGTTGGGCATGCTTGCAGGCGTGGCTCCGACTCACCGTCCGTCCACCATGCCAGGTAACCTGACCTTACCCGGCCGGGGAGGCGTGGGCGTTGCTGCGGCGCCCTTGCTCAAGTCGGGTGTGCCAGCGACCGATGGAGACGATGCGGAAGTCCGGCTACCGCCTGTTGCTGACCTCGCTGCTGGCGGAGGTGCTCGACGCGTGGCACAACATGGTCATCGTCGACGGGCTGAGCGGGGCCGGGGCCAGCGAGCCAGGGAAGATGGGCGCCAGCAAAAAAATATCGAAGAGATGAGCGAGGCGGTATAGGAAACGAGTGACGATCGAGTCGTTCGGCAGTTTTGCAAAAAAACTCTGGTGTGCGAGTTACATATTCCCTTGACGAATCTGCCCTTTGAAAAAAAACTGGTCCCACCGTTATATGTAATTTTCCGTAATTCCACCGTCAGATTGAGGTGGATGGACGGCTCCTAAATTTGGCAATCACCCTAAAACTTGTATTGGAATGGACACCTAGATTACCAGAATGATTCAATTCTCATTTCCCCATCAGATAATGAACATAGGACATACATATTGCTTATACCAAACCAAACCAAACATTACTGTAAGCCTGTAACCAAATTATAATAACAAACGAACGAGTGCATTACGGCGGGCGCATGGAGTGCCGACGCCTTGGCTGTGTGGGCGTGCAGGTACATTTACGGAAATCGGCATAGGAAGCCCTGGGTTAAATGTCAGTTGTTTGCCGAGTTTTTCATAGAGGGTACTAGGCATACACGTGGCCCCTGTAATTCCATTAAAAAAGAAAGAAAATGCAAAATGATTGCTGAGTTTCTATTAGTTGAAACTCGGCAAACGTAGAGAGTCATCATGTCTCCGTCGCCTGGTCGTCTGGGGGGTCCACTTGTTAGGCTTTGCTGTGTTTATTAGATGAGGAACCCAGCGAACGTCACACTGCCAAGTTTCTTCCTTTCGCCAAGTCTCTTTTTCGTGGCACTAGTCAAACGGTGGAGTTTGCTGAGTTTCTTGTCACTGTCGAGTCCAATTGTTGGAAAACTCGGCAGACACATGTACGGGCGACAGGCGACACAAGCACGATAATGCGGCTGGCGATGGGCAGGCGGCCCACGCACAAGATCGGTTTTCGATCGGCTTCAAGCCTTCAACACACAGGGATTGCATTGGCAACTCGGTCAGGGAGCAGATCTGTTCCCTTGGAGCCGACACTTGCACCCATCCATCGAGAAGTCACGAACTCGGAGGTCGGGAGCGCGGACAACCACATTGGCAAACACATCCATCGACCCATGCAGCTGCCATGCACTTGTATGGCATGCACAAAAACTCCACGTACCTGACTCAAGCTTG
Organism: Thinopyrum obtusiflorum; assembly: GCA_036873465.1. Classification (NCBI taxonomy): domain Eukaryota; kingdom Viridiplantae; phylum Streptophyta; class Magnoliopsida; order Poales; family Poaceae; genus Thinopyrum; species Thinopyrum obtusiflorum. The sequence continues at coordinate 110,755 of JAAAWM010012210.1, read as the reverse complement.
GTATCGATTCGGCTAGCTTCAACGATGCAACTCCGAGGGCCCGGCTGCACGTGTCTACATCACTCCGACGCACGGCGACTCCGCAGGCGCATCGATCACGAGAATACAAGACATCGAGCTGTACGACTACGCCGGGCTACGTGCCAACATACTTCTTCGGCACGTCATGACATCAACACTTCGTCACCGCGGAGGGACGCCTTCAAGCGATGCATCATCGTCGACACGCCACTACAACGTCATCGCCAACACTTCATCGTCAAGGTCTTCACCAACGTGGTTTTCATCAACAACCTTGTCAACACACCGCCACCGCCTCCACAACCTTGTCAACAAGGATGGACGCGCGTCCTCTAACAGTACTACTGCAAGACGCGCACGACACCGACGACGGCATTGGCTGCGTCCGACAGTGAACACTGCATCGACACACTTGCATCACTTTTGTGAAAGCCAATACAACCGCGCACATGGTCCTGGCAAAACCGTTGTGTGCTCGGTGGGCTTCCTCCAGTCTTGGCAAAACTGATGGTCTCACCTACAATCGCGTCCTCTGACATCTGCAAGACGTCGGCGACGGTACCTCTCAAGGTGCAAAACGTCGCCCCTGGCGGTACCTCTCCAGGTGCAAAACGTCGGCTAAACGGTTGCAGCTCCGTCATACACATCGTGCAATTTTTCGCGCCTTCGGCAATTGCGTCTACACCAACTACGACGAATTCTACACAACCACGACTACTTCAGCCACGGCTACATCACGATCAACAACCTCGACATCGGTCACACGACAATGTCTACAGCAACTCATCGGCAACGACTCCAGTCAACAGCATCCGCGTCGTCACTAGCGTCCACGCCACTCCCGCTGTGACTGGGGAACAGAGGAGAGACAAGGAAGACACCAGAAGGGGACACAGTCACCGCCCTAGGTTGATGATGATGTCGTAGTGGGGAAGACAACAGGAGCGCAAGATATCAAATTCAGTCACAATCGTCCGATTCACACACGCAAGACATCAAATATAGTAGATATTGAATAGGTTTAAACCATATATGACTTGTCTTGTATTCCAACTTCCAAGCCTCTACCCCTCATGTTTTATATATATACCCCATGCAAGGGTCAGATCAACACAATACACAACAACAAATATTAGTCATCCCATACTTTTTCACAGTATGCACATGTATTGTTTATCGGATGTGAATTTTCTTAATTTGATTGCCTGAGAAGTTGTACACATGTTCACAACACATTTAGCTCAAACTTAAAAATCTGTTGAGCAGCAATTATATGTCCATCCATCCATGAATGTCCAACTATACGTAATTAAAATTCAACTATGTTGCCAGGCAGAGGCGGAGGACAAAAAAAAAAATTTAATGTGGGGCGAACTCTTCAGTAAAAAAAAAATTTGATGCAAAATCGTAATAGTCAATACACATTAAGGGCCTGTTCTGATCTCCTCCCAACTCCAGGAACTCCACGTTTCCAGCTTCTCATCCCAGCTTCGCACTCCATGGAGCGAGGCAGCTCCGTTCCGCAGCTAACGCTGGCTTCTCTGGTCGCCAGCCCATAATGGGCCGGCTGGAACCAGCCCAAGTCACCCAGCCATTTGCATGTACAGTAGCTTCATTGCTTCAACATGGCTGCCATGGGAGGACCTTGGTGAAGAAGAAAAGAGAGCTTAGTCTGATTGCAAATTCTGACATGTTTGTCAAGCTTTACAAATTAATCTAAACACAAATGCTGTACTCATATTAGAAATATTACATAATGGTGGAGAGCTGGAAGCCTACAGACAGACCTGACTCCCTGCCCGACAGAGCTACAAGCGACCCAATGAGATGCACGTAGCAAACTGGCATGAACGCTTCGTATGTATTGTTTTCTACAAAGAAGGGAGCGCACATGTGATCATCGTCATAGGCAATTCTGGATGTTGTGTGAGAGGCCACAGTTCATTCAATCTTGTTTTTTTAGAAAAAGAGGACCCCCAGTCTCTGCATCTGAGAGATGCATCCAGGCACTTTATTAATTATTCACAAAGACCTTACAAAGTAATACATCAATATGTCAAGACGCCATCTTGTCAACATCTGTCGCTACTCCTGTCCATTGATGAAGGGGTGCAGAAAGTGTGAGCCGAATACCCAGACCTCTCACCTAAGCCTAACATCTAAAGCCGGAGACCCCAACCAAGCCACATACCAGGTCTGGGGCACAAACTGGTCCGACGCACTCTCATAGGTCGTCGCCGTCGTCTTCCATCGAACCATCTTCAGAGCAAATACTGATGCAACGACCTTGCCAGGCCTTCTGTCGACGCCACCACGACGCCAGACACACACCTCCTCCCTACACGCGTCCATTATCACACATCCGGTGCCGAGGCCCTGCCGCGCCACGCCGCCGAGACTCCACGTTGTCGATGCATAACATGGAACACCGCTCCACCGCAGATGCCGTCACTGGTCCCTCGAGTCTATGCATACCTCCAAGAATGACGCCCTCAAGAGGGATACGACACAAGAGCGTCGCCGTCATCCGATCAACCAATCTAGGGTTTCCCCTGGAGGTGGAGGATAGGGGTATAGAGCTTCTCCACGATGATGCCTTCAAGAAGGGGACGACGCAGAAAACACTGCCATCGCAGGCCTTGGTAACGAGCCAAGAGCAAGGTTTTCACCCGGATCCGCTCAAGGAACCTCCATCCAGCCTCGTGTGCACGGGACCGTCACCGATCACCGCCGCCACATATGGACCAGGCTGCACCGGCCAGATCAGATCTGACCGGAAAGCCAAACCACACGTGTAGACGATCCATCCACCAGGCCATGCATGCCGCCGCCGCCAATCCGAGATCCGACTGGCTGCAGAGCCGCATGGCGCCGCTGCGAAGCAGGGCCGGCCGCCGCGCCGCAGGACCCGACCAGCCGCGCCTCCACACGCCGGGGGCCCCGCCCCACCCCAAGCCGCGGGAGAGAAGGAGAGACCCCCGTCACCGCCATCTGCCCCCGGGCTTAGCCCGGCGGTATCACGCGGCGGCGACGGGAGGAGAGGAGGGAGTAGATCGGGGCTCGGCGGCAGCTAGGGTAGCGGCCCGCCCGAGTCGCCCGGTGCGGGAGTGACGCGGGGGTTCCCTGGCTCTCGTTTTTCCTAGCCTAGTTCATTCAATCTTGTTGAGGCAATGTTTTGTATATCTTCCTCACATTTATCTTTCTATTGAGGCAAGGCGAAATAAGGTGCAGTTTACTAGCTGTCAGGCCGTCACATTGTCATCTTAACATCACATGGTCCAAGAATCTTGTGAGACTGAATTGATCAATTTGCATGACTCTAAGTCGATCTCCAAACAATAATTAATGGCTCAGAGATATTAAGAGGTACATCTGCCTACACGAAACTTCATTAATTTGACTAACAGCACTGCACTCACGCGGTCATCAGCAGAATAACCGACAAGCAACATAATTAACTTAAATCGATTCGAGAGATTAGAGCTCTAGATCTCCATTAGCGGCTGAACTCCATGTGGAAATGGCAGAGGATGCGGGGTGTAAACTACCTACGAAATGGCCCTTCTTTTGTCTTCTCTGAAAGATAATTGCACGACACTTTGAAAAGTAGTCAGATAGAAACCAAGTTGCTGCTCGACAGCTACAAGCGATCCAATGGAATGAGGCGATCGACACCCGTATTGATCCATGAAATAAAAGTGTGTGATCAATATTCTTACGCGCAGTGGTTCACTTGCTAGTTAGTTGCTCAAGTGGTGCTTCATATAATCGGTCCAACAAGCATGGATGTTATTGAATTTTTTTCTACTTGGGCAGGCATGGGCCGGCTGTTTAACGCTGCAGGTAAGGATTGATGTGTAGCAAGTATATGTGGATTGATCTCCATTTCGGAATCAAGTGGTGTTTCTTACAATGTGGAAGCTACTAGCTATATGCACCTCACTGAAATGTACTCTATATGAGTCTGTTAATTTGCATTATTTGGGGAAAATTAAGTTGCATCCAAGTGTTTTTTATTCCTTTGGAGGGCAGAGGAAGTGGCCTTTTTTATGTATATATAAAGAGAGGCGGATCTATATACTGTCTTTAGATACAAAATACCCTTTTTCTTTTCTTTAGAAGACAGTCACCGAGAGAGCGTGGGAGCTAACGAACAAGCCCAAGTTGCTGCGCAACAGCTACAAGCGACCCAATGAGAAGTCGTGCATATTTTCCACAGAGAAGAGAGTGTGAGGCCAAGGACGGTGTTTAGGTGCATAGGAGCATCTGTCCCCGTGGATGAACAGTTAAAAAAAACACATTTTCTAGACGTGTGCAAAATTTCATGGTGAGATGACATCAGAGGAGCATTGGACAAAAAAAGAACAGAGTTAGAGAAAGGTCATATTGTGACCAAAACAGAAAAAAAAATGGAGCACTGATTTTGCTTTTGCTGCCCCGTGCTCCCCCAATCATATTACAATGAAAATTTGCATGCACATAGAAAATTTGTTCATCTTTGATGTACAAATTTTTTGGATTTTTTGAATGTACTATTCACACGGGAGCAGATGAGCTCGTGATCAGCTATTTATTTTTCAGTGTGAGGCCAGCGTATGTTGACTCTTGTTGAGACCATTCATATCCTCCTCGATAACATTATATTTATTTTTTACAAGGCGAAAGCTACGTACCTATATGCACCTCACGGAAACTTACTCTATATGAGTCTGTTATAATTTGCATTATTTTGGGGCAAATTAATTTCCAACCGTGGTTTTTTCTCTTGATGAAGAGCAAAGGATGGGGATTTTTGTGTGTATATTTATATAATGTCAGATTTTAGTTGCAAAATACCTAAAAAATTAGAAGACAGAGATCGATGCATAGTACTTTGAATGCTAGTCAAGGAGACCGTGGGAGCTAACAAACAAACCCAAGTTGCTGGCCAATAGCTACAAGCTACCCAATGAGTAGTCGTGCCTGCATATTTTTCCACAGAGAAGATAGTGTATGTGAGGCAGGCCACCGTTGCTTTGCTGGAATCTAGATGAGGCAATGAATGCATATCCTCCTCACTTTCTACTTCTATTTTTAAGGTCCATCTGGGTCAAACTAGCTGGAGCAATTCCAAATAATAGGTGGTGTTAATAAGCTGTGGAAGCAATTAATTCACGAAGTTTAGTCTTAACCCGTCAAATAAGAAAGAATGAAGTTTTCATACACAACGTATATCCACAATGTATTAATTGGACAGAGAGATCGATGCGTGGTACTCCCTCTGTAAATAAATATAAAAGCATTTAGATCACTAAAGTAGTGATCTAAACGCTCTTATATTTGTTTACAAAGCGAGCGGGCCGTCGGAGCTAACGAACAAGCCCAAGTTGCTGGCCGACAGGTAAAAGCTACCCAATGAGTAGTGCCTGCGTATTTTTCCACAGAGAAAAGAGTGTGTGATCGCTGTTACAGGGATGGTGTGAGAGGCCAACGTTGCTTGAATCTTGATGAGGCAATGCATATCCTCCTCACATTATATTTCTTTTTCTATCCACGCAAGGCAAATTAAGGTCCAGTTGGGTCAAGCTAGCGGAGCAATTCCAAACAATATGTAGTGTTAATAAGCTGTGGAAGCAATTAATTAATCAATGAATTTTAGTCTTACCCCATCATAAAAAAAAAGTTTAATCACATCAATGTTTGGCTAGCAGTCCCAAATAATATTAGTAAGTTTGTTCTGAGAAGCAATGAACAAATTGTGTAGTTTGATTAAAAAATCGGTCATGTTCAGGAGTAGTATATATGCGCTTGCTCGGTTCATTGTTAGCAGTTCAGCTACACAAACTGACTGTCAACACTGGCTGACAATGCAAAAGAAAACGGTAGCTTATTTCTGACCCACCAGAATGAATTGGATATCAATCATTCTCTCGTATAGTCGCAGTCAATCTTGAGTCTGAATCATGCTTTAGACGGAATCAACAAGTGCAGACTAAGGAAAAAAGATTGCTTATACCAGAAAATCCTGGTAGAGAACTAGCTAGTACATGTTATCTGACGAGAGGAAAATCATTGCGTAACTACAGGTACAGGCTATGCCTAATTGTGGACTGAATACTGAAACTCAACCCCGTGCTTTCAGTTTCAGAACCTGAAATTAACCTGACTAGTAGCTTATTTGGCTTCCAGTTTACAACTTCCAGAATATCATTCATTCATTCTCTCTCAATTTTCTACTTATGACACACAGACATACAGTAACAACAAACCAATGTGGGTTCTGAATGTGCAGCAGTTCCTTGTGCTGCGAAGAGCCTATATACATTCAGGCCAAATTAATCACAACTATTACAAACAGAATTAGAAGAGAAACAAAACCAACCATAACATGCCCTAGACTACATGTAGCAAGATAACAACATGCAACCATCTTCCTATCTGAAATTAGTAATTCAATTGTTGGGTTTCAGAACCTGAAACCTGGACTAGCTTGCTGCTTCCTTCCTTGCACACCACAATAAGAAATGAAGAGCAACAGCTGCCTAACTAAAACTTCATTTGACTATATAGCTGCACTGCATACACAAGAAATCAAATGGCACCTATACATATATTCAGATTCAGCCAGCTCTAGCATACAAATGAAACTCAGGTTCAGCGGTCGAGCAATAGTGGCGCCCACCTGGCATATGTCGCTCGTCAACTCCGTTGTGCTACAAGTGAGGACACAATTCACTTTGCCTGCTTATCTGAATTTGGTTATAGATTCAGTTGTAGAATCTCGTTACATGCCTATCTGAATTTTGTTGAGTGCTACTGCTGTCAATCGGTGTAAAGATTCGGAACCCCTAACTGACCTGACCTGACCGCACTGATCCAAACGGTGTAAAGTTTCAGAACCCTGAATATGGACGAAGGAAATAAAGTGACAAGATCCCTTTGTTGCGCTCGAATTTTTTTTATGAATTTGCAAGTGGAAAAGAAACCAGGAAGGGCTACCTGTGTACTGCCCTGCCTTTGCTGTTTCAGTTTCAGAACCTGAATTCTTGCTGGTCAAACAGCAGCCAAGAAGAAATTAAACCCTGAATTTTTGCACTGATCCAAACGCCTGTTTCTTTTCCATGAATTCAAACAGCTGCCAAGAAGAAACTAAAGAAGATCTTAATCAAGAGTAAGTAATGCTAGCTTTCAAGTCATAGTTATGTGCAATATGCCAACTCATGGACGCTAGACAGAGTTCTCATGAGTATAGAATGGGAACAAAAATTTCCTTTAGTAACAGTGCAAGCGCTACAAAGGGGAATTTCAGACCATACACTCATTCTTGTTGACTCTGGTGAGGCGGTTCACCGGGGAAATAAGAATATCTTCTCGTTTGAAACTGCGTGGTTCGAGAGAGAAGATTTCCTTTAGTTGATAGCAAGGGAATGGGCTGCGGAACAAAGGGGTGATACCAATGTCGAAAGATGCTAATTTAAGATTAGACATCTCAGACAGTTCTTGAGGAGCTGGGCTAAGAACAATAGTGGCACCTATAGGCAGGAGAAAGAGAGACTGCTTAATATCATTAACGATCTTGATATAAAAGCTGAGAGCAATTCGCTGGACATTGATGAGCGAGTGACTAAAAGAGAAGCTGAGCTCAGTCTGGCGAAGCTTCTTAGAGAAGAGGAGATCAAGTGGGCACTTAGAGCGAAAGTGCGCCGGGTGGTTCAAGGGGATAATAATATGCAATTTTTCCATATGATTGCCAATGGGAAACATAGGAAAAATAGAATCATACAACTTGAACAAGACGAGGGTACAATTGTTGGTCATGAGAATCTGAAGATGTATATTTCCAACTTTTATAAATAGTTGTTTGGGGCCCCAGTAGAGAATTATGTCGCCCTCGATGAGAGTATCGTGGACGATATTCCACAACTGGGAGATGATGAGAATGAGGTTCTCACTGCCCCTTTTTCTGAGAAGGAAGTGTTTGAGGCTATATCGCAGATGAAAAATAACAAAGCACCCGATCCGGATGGCTTCCCAGTAGAGTTCTATAAGAAGTGTTGGGATATTATTAATGGCGACTTGATGCCTATGTTCCATGATCTGTTTAATGGCCAGTTACAACTCTTCAAACTAAACTTTGGCACAATCACCCTGCTGCCAAAGGAGGAGGAAGCAATTCGCATTGAGCAATTCAGACCGATATGTTTGCTGAATGTGAGCTTCAAAATATTCACAAAAGTTGGCACGAACCGTCTGACACAGATTGCACATTCTGTTGTTCAACCAACCCAAACAGCTTTCATGCCGGGACGGCACATCCTAGAGGGAGTGGTCGTACTACATGAAACCTTGCACAAAATTCATTCGAAGAAACTCGATGGAGTGGTCTTCAAAGTGGATTTTGAAAAGGCTTATGATAAAGTGAAATGGTCATTTTTACAGCAAGCTTTGCGTATGAAAGGGTTTGATCCGGCTTGGAGGAAGCAGGTCCAATCCTTTGTACGGGAAGGCAGCGTCGGAATCAAGGTAAATGACGATATCGGTCATTATTTCCAGACGCAAAAAGGACTGAGACAGGGAGATCCGATGTCTCCGGTCCTTTTTAATGTTGTCGTCGATATGTTGGTTGTTCTCGTTAATAGAGCGAAAGAAGATGGCTAGGTAGGTGGTCTTATCCCACATCTAGTGGATGGTGGGGTATCCATTTTACAATATGCTGATGACACCATTATATTCATGGAACATGACCTAGCGAAGGCAAGGAACATGAAGTTAGTTCTTTACCTTTTCGAACAACTGTCTGGGCTGAAGATTAATTTTAATAAGAGTGAGTTGTTCTGTTTTGGACGCGCCATAGAAGAACAAGAAAATTATAAACAGTTGTTCGGGTGTGAATTGGGTTCGTTACCCTTTACGTATTTGGGGATCCCAATTCATCACCGCAAACTCATCAATAAAGAGTGGAAATGTATCGAGGATCAGTTTGAAAAGAAACAGAGCTGCTGGAAGGGCAAACTTTTATCTTATGGGGGAAGGTTGGTTCTTATTAATTTGGTACTCATGAGTATGCCGATGTTCCTCCTCTCGTTCTTTGAAGTACCGGTTGGGGTACGGAAAAGATTGGATTTTTATCGATCTCGTATTTTTGGCAAATAGACGAAAACAAGGCTAAATATCGATTGGCCAAATGGAACATTATCTGCAGACTGAAGGACTAGGGTGGCTTGGGTATTGAGAATCTAGAAGTGAAAAACAAGTGCTTACTTAGCAAATGGCTGTACCGTTTGTCGGTAGAAAGAGATGGGGTTTGGATTCAGCTGCTGCATAATAAATATTTATATTCTAAAACGCTGGCACAGGTAGTGTCACAATCGTCCGATTCTCCGTTCTGGAAGGGGCTGATGAGGACAAAGGTTACCTTCTTTAACGGGAGCAAATTCATTGTAGGGAATGGGCAGGGCACTAGGTTCGGGGAGGACACCTGGTTGGGAGAGACTCCAATAGCCTTGCAGTACCCCTCCCTTTATAACATTGTACAACGGAAAGAGGTTCTTGTTGGTACAGTGTTGGGATCTAATCCGCTTAACATTCAGTTTCGGCGGTCGCTAGTGGGTGAGCGTTGGGATAGATGGTTGCATCTTGTGCATAGGTTAATGGAGGTAAACCTTTCGGACACCGGCGGAGCTACGTGCAGGCAAAAGCGTGCTGTGGCCGCCCTTGTCCAAAAGCAAAAAAGTAAATTACTATGCCCTGTGAGGCGTCAATGCATCAGCAGCCTGAATGCGTACCTGACTTTTCCTCATGTTAGTCTGCGTGAACATGCAGGAGGGACTTGCTGTTCGAAGCCTGAATAGCTAGCCCATTGCAGCTCAGTCTACCAATACCAAGCACGCATCCAGAATAACTGAGCATGGACTAATGCCTAGTGGCATCGAAGTAGTAATTATGATTTTTTGTGCGTTTCCTTTAGGTTGGCCCGCCCAACTATATCGTTGTAGCGGAAAGCTCCGCCACTGCTTTCTGATGCAGTAGACTCTTTACACTGGAAGTTGTCCGTGTCATCTGGGTTAAATCTATGTATACGGATTTGATTAACACCGGGCCTATCCCGGGGACAATTCACATTTGGAAAATTAAGGTGCCGTTAAAAATCAAAGTGTTTATGTGGTTTGTGCATATGGGTGCAATTTTAACTAAAGATAACTTAGCGAAACGTAATTGGGAAGGATGTAAAAGATGTTGCTTTTGTGGTCAAGATGAAACAATAGAACATCTTTTTATCAAATGCCCGCTTGCTAAGTTACTATGGAGAACTATTCACGTTGGTTTTAACGTTATTCCGCCAGTCACGATCCCACATCTTTTTGGGACCTGGTTAGCTGGGTAGAGCCTAAGACCGTGGCACATATTCGTGTTGGCATATGTGCATTACTTTGGGCCATATGGAATTGTCGGAATGACATTGCCTTTAACATCTTCAGGGTGTCTACCTAGATCCGTACGTGGTCCTTACTCAGTCATGTGGACCAGAGGGCGCATATGGATATTGGGTGTAACCGATGGGAGATGGTTGCACGGGATACATACAACCGATTTGGATGGCGGTACAATAATAGGATAGGTGTTTAGTCATCTAGACCTATTTTTGCCGGTTGTGGCGAACTTTCTTTTTCGACTTTGGTACTTTTGTTGGAGACTTTTTGTTGGACCTGGTTGATTAATAAAATGTCTATGTGCATCAAGAGATGAAGAGGCCAGGGGCATGCCTCCTTTTCGAAAAAAAAGGTGGGACGGCTCGGGCAAATCCTAGTCGCCCCCGCCCCCGACCCTCCCTCCTTCCCTACTTCCCCGCCGCCGCCGGAGGAGGCCGGCGAACGGAGCTCGCCCGGCGAACGGCGGACGGCGGGCTATCCTCCTCTCTCCGCGAGGGGATCTCTGGCCGAGACGCGATGGCGACCCTGGGCGCCCGACGTTGAGCTGGAGTTGGCACGGTTGGGCGGCAGCCCGATGGAATACCGATGGCGGCTGGGCCACCCACTACTAGGGAAAACCCTAGTAGTAGCGCTTGAAATATATATAGCAGTAGCGCTGGGTCCAGCGCTACTGCTAACGCGCTACAGCTAAGTTGTAGCAGTAGTGCTGGTAAGGGCAGCGCTACTGGTAAGTATGGTTAGCAGTAGCGCTGCCCCGACCAGCGCTACTGCTAACTCTCTGTAGCGCTTGAACAAATGAAGCGCTGCTGCTAATCCAGCGCTGCTAGTAGATGCTTTCCAGCGCTACTGCTAGTATTCCTACTTTCATAGATTTACACCCCCTCTACGTATTTGTGATGTATTTGTACAGGCTCTATACAGTAGTTTCATCAGATCATAATAAACATACACTATTCTCATCATATCATAGACATACAGTAGTCTCGTCATACCATCATCATCATTCAACACAAATATCATCACATCTCGAAAATAGCGATACACAAGTCATGTCATGTCTCGAATAAGTGCAACTGCATGGTCATGGCACACACACAAGTTTCATCATCTCTATCTAAACCATAATGTAGAAGAAAAGAGCGATCAGCATGAGCAAGAGCGCGACTATGTAGTACTTCTTGAGGCACCGGCAGTTTCGCTCCCGCTCTTGCCGGAGCGTCCACCTCAAGTAACTACTTTCCGCTTCGGCTCTGCTGCCGAACCCTCTGTGGCTAGCACCCGGGTACTTGTCCACCTGGTCCTGAGCGTCTGGCCAGTGGTCGTACACTCCCGGAACCCTCCCAACGAACACGGTGTAGTAGTCCTTCGCCATCTCTGATCTATATACCTGCATCGTCAGTTGATGAATTGAACGATAATATGAAACATAATGTACTTCAGAAAACAAAGAGGCATAATTAGCAAAATACAAGTAACCTATAGTAAACATAAATGACAAAGTTCCTCATACCCAAACTAATTAACTAGAGCGATCTACGCTAGTTCAGGACCACGGTTTAATTACATCACATAGTTTCGCCGTGCATAAATTCAAAGTTTTGCCATAGAAAGACAGTAGTGACACATTATCATCGACAATCAGTCCTCCATGTCGGCGGTCCAATCTTCGTAGTCAGGGAGGAAGCACCCAAGCTTCTTGAAAGGCTTCAGGTCTAGACGTTGAGCGAGTAGCAGTGCTCGGACATCATCCCGCGTGATTGGCCCATGGTAGAACATCCCTGTTGGTTCGAGGACCTGCTTCATGATCACTTTGGCAAGTTCACACTGTACGTGATAAAACTCAGCTCGGATTCGATGATCCGGTGTCTTTCCTATGCTTGTGGCTCAGCTGACAATCTCGGCATCGTTGGTAGTAGCTGACATGCGAAGGCGTTGATTATCCCTTCTGTACTCGATCAGGTGATGCATGAGGTAGAATCCATCAGCCGTACTGGTGTAAGGTTGCTGGATGCAGCAGAAGTCTTCCACCCTAGATCGGTTCTGGAGTTTTCCACCCTAGATCGGTTCTCCTCCGTCATCGCGCAGACGCCTGGGGCGGCGACCCTGGGCTTGGCAGTGGTGGTCATCTCCTTTGTCGGAGCTAGTCGGCCTGAAGGCTGGGTGGTGGGATCTCGAGATCCATCATCTAGTCCCGGCTGCGAGTCGAGGAGACATAGTTGCCAGTGAAAACAAGGCCGACGGCGGGCGATGGCGGCATTCTGCACCGTTACCTTGATGAAAGCATCGTCCTGTAACTTCTGTCGACCCACCTCGTGCTGCTCTGGAGGAAACCCTAGGATCTGGTCTTCCAAATCGGACGATGGCGGCACTGCGGTGTCGTTTCTCACTTGGGAGCATCGTTTGTGGAGTAGCACGGGACGACAGAGGCAGGAGGTGGAGCGGCTTCGTCTTGCACGGAGCTTCGATGAAGATGTCAAGTCATGCCTGGCCGACAGGTGCTACGTTGTGTCATGCCTGTTCGGCAGGTGCTACGTATGGCAGATCTTCCAGAGACTTCAAGCTGCGTCGACTGGTGGTACTTCGCGGCAAGGTGCTGCGGTGTACCGGCGGTGACCACGACGTGCTCAGCAATTCGCGTGCAGGGAGGTGGTGCCGTTGGGCGCCCTGGTGGCGTCGACAGTTGGCCAGACTGGCAAAAATGATGCAGATCTTTTTCCTGAAGATGGGTCAGCGGTTCGATGATGATGGCGGCTTCTAAAACGTGTGTATATGGTGTAGGCTTTAGGTTTGCTGTACAGGCTGTAGGTTCCGATACGTTATGTGGATGGATCGGCGACGACACCAGTTTTAGATATGGGGAGTGAGAGGACTCCACATTATCGAGTTTGTAGGTGTGAGTGGTGGCTTCGGGTGACTTGATGTTTGTTCTTATTAGACCTTTGTTGAATAATTAATAAAGATGGCTGTGTGCATCGATCGATGCAGAAGCTGGGGTTTTTAACCTCTTTAAAAAAAAAACTTTGACAACTTCAAGTGTCGATATGAATCATTCAGTGCATGCAGGCTACACTAGCTTCTTTCCCTGAACATTGAAAATCATTGCATACCTAGAGCTACGAGCTACAGGCCATGTCGAATTGCAGGCTGAATACTGAAACTCGATCGCGTGCATTCAGTTTCAGAACCCGAAACTAAAACCACTACCTTCTTTGCCTTCCCTTGCAGTTTACATTTTCCAGGGTATCAGCCATTCATTCTCTCTCTCAGTTTTCTACTCATGATACACCCACAGTAACCACAAACCAATGGTGGCCTTCTGAATCACTGGTGCAATAGGTCCTTGTGCTGCAGATTAAGGGCTTCTTCGTTAATTTGCTAATCACAGTACACCGATTGACAACAGCCATGCACATATATGTTGGAAATTAAGGGCTTCTTCCTTAATCTGCTAACCCTTTGTTTCAAGTCTTCCTCTGATTTCTTCAAATGGAGAAATCGTAGGCTGGGGTCGGAGCCACACATGCACCCCGTCAGCGCCTTTTTTTTTTGAAAAGGATGATGACCCTCGGCCTCTGCATCCGCGAGATGCATGCAGTCACTTTATTAATTATTCACAAAGATCTTCCAAAGTAATTCATCAATATGTCTGAAGCTGCTACCTTGCCAACATCTGTTGCTACTCCTATCCATTGATAAAGGGGTGCAGACCCCCCCCCCCCCCCCCCCCCCCCCCCCCCCCCCCCCCCCCCCCCCCCCCCCCCCCCCCCCCGCGCGGTCGGCGCCTGATCCGGGGCGTAGCGGCTTCACGATCTTGGTCTCACCACTGGTGAAGTTGTAACTAAACACGCATGTTCCAAACGTGAAGTAGGCAGACCCACCGGACATGCCTAGCTCCAAGGCATCCACTGCAAAGCTGGTAGGCGAACCAAGGAACAAGACGTGGCCGTCCATGCTTCGTCCTTCTCTCTCCACCCACAGCATCTCACCGCACCCGTTGCCTCGTTCCAGCGCTAGTACCTTCACCGATAGTGCCCTCGACGGCGGGTCATCATCGACCTGCCAGCCATGCTCACATAGGATGGATGCCCATATAAACTCGCCACGGAGTTCCAAAATATTGCTGCCATCATGGACGTACTCTCTTTCCTTGATTGCTTTCGATCTTTGCACTACACTAGGTCCGAAAAATGCGAATCGTGGTTGACCACGGTTGGTATCCTGGCCATCCAGCCTCCTCGTGATTCACATCTAGCGCGTATTATGGTCCGAGCTGGCACCGTAGCCGCGCGTATTCCGGCGAAAAGGAAACCTAGTAGCAGCTATCGAATCTTGTCAGGCCCTCTGCCCAATTCACATGCCGAACAGTGTACCGCATGCTGCCAAAACGGTCGGTCTGTACGTGGACTAATTCTTGTCCACATGCAGTAGACAACGGCACTAGTGGTAGGAGAGATAGTTTATGGAATGAGGTTATCATTATTAGATATTTTTGTTTAGTCACTAATGTTGGTCTTATGAGAGACAGTTCTAAAGTCAACACAAACGTTGTTAAACAAAACTACTCCCTCTGTCTCATAATGTAAGACGTTTTTTGACACTAGTATAGTTAGACACTAGTGTAGTGTCAAAAAACGTCGACGATGAACACAACAAAAAACAAACGTGTTAATAAAAACTACTCCCTCCATCGCATAGTGTAAAATGTTTTTTGACACTAGTGTAGTGTCAAAAAAATAACGTCGACAATAAGCACAACAAAAATCAAACTTGTTAATAGTGTCAAAAAAAGTCTTACATTATGGGGCAGAGAGAGTAGAATATTAAAAAAAAGCACCTAGCATATCGTATAACAATAGCTGATTATCTTTATAAATAATTTCTAATTACACTTGCAAAAAATACTAATTAATTTTGAGTTAATAAAAAATAACATGACCCCCAAAATAATACGTAATAAATAACAGGAAGTGTACCGCCTGCTGCCAGGATAGTTGCACTGTGATTGGGTCTACCAGAGGGCAGCATCATGGACACGGTGGATGTAGGACGACTCACTAATCTGTGCTATTTCGAAACAAACATATGGGCCAGACTCCCGGAGCAGATGCAGTCGAGCAGGCTCAGCGCAGCACATGACTAGCCTGCTGCAGTGCCAAACATATACGCCTACCCTGCCCATAGGCTGTTTACCAGGCCCATGCCAGCTTTCTAGTCTGCCACCGGTGTGACTGATTCCAGATCACGATGCGCGCATGAACGTACGGGATAACGACCGTCCTGAAGGGCGCCCGCCAAAAGTCCTCACTCCTATGCAACGATCTGGTTGTCGTGATACCCGGCGACTAAATGCCTGCTTTTGGGCAAATCAAAGATCTTTTGCACGCATCTCCATGCAGCATCACCAGGACGCAGGATTATCTGTACCCCGCAAAAAGAAAACATAGCCGTGGTTAGGAGCCGAATACAGCTGTACTGAAAAATTGTGCCATCACTGTGCAGGATACCACCGGAATTCTTCATGAACCGCTTTATTTTATGGCCAACATTCTCTGAGAATCGAGGCAGCGGGGTGATATCTCTTGTGAGAAGATTTATGAGTCTTAGAGCATCTCCACTCACGCCCCCAACACGCCCCCCAGGGTGACTTTTTTAGCGCCGGTGCCGAAAAAACGGCCCAATCGTGCCTCCAGGACGCCCCCCCCCCCCCCCCCCCCCCCCCCCCCCCCCCCCCCCCCCCCCCCCCCCCCCCCCCCCCCCCCCCCCCCCCCCCCCCCCCCCCCCCCCCCCCCCCCCCCCCCCCCCCCCCCCCCCCCCCCCCCCCCCCCCCCCCCCCCCCCCCCCCCCCCCCCCCCCCCCCCCCCCCCCCCCCCCCCCCCCCCCCCCCCCCCCCCCCCCCCCCCCCCCCCCCCCCCCCCCCCCCCCCCCCCCCCCCCCCCCCCCCCCCCCCCCCCCCCCCCCCCCCCCCCCCCCCCCCCCCCCCCCCCCCCCCCCCCCCCCCCCCCCCCCCCCCCCCCCCCCCCCCCCCCCCCCCCCCCCCCCCCCCCCCCCCCCCCCCCCCCCCCCCCCCCCCCCCCCCCCCCCCCCCCCCCCCCCCCCCCCCCCCCCCCCCCCCCCCCCCCCCCCCCCCCCCCCCCCCCCCCCCCCCCCCCCCCCCCCCCCCCCCCCCCCCCCCCCCCCCCCCCCCCCCCCCCCCCCCCCCCCCCCCCCCCCCCCCCCCCCCCCCCCCCCCCCCCCCCCCCCCCCCCCCCCCCCCCCCCCCCCCCCCCCCCCCCCCCCCCCCCCCCCCCCCCCCCCCCCCCCCCCCCCCCCCCCCCCCCCCCCCCCCCCCCCCCCCCCCCCCCCCCCCCCCCCCCCCCCCCCCCCCCCCCCCCCCCCCCCCCCCCCCCCCCCCCCCCCCCCCCCCCCCCCCCCCCCCCCCCCCCCCCCCCCCCCCCCCCCCCCCCCCCCCCCCCCCCCCCCCCCCCCCCCCCCCCCCCCCCCCCCCCCCCCCCCCCCCCCCCCCCCCCCCCCCCCCCCCCCCCCCCCCCCCCCCCCCCCCCCCCCCCCCCCCCCCCCCCCCCCCCCCCCCCCCCCCCCCCCCCCCCCCCCCCCCCCCCCCCCCCCCCCCCCCCCCCCCCCCCCCCCCCCCCCCCCCCCCCCCCCCCCCCCCCCCCCCCCCCCCCCCCCCCCCCCCCCCCCCCCCCCCCCCCCCCCCCCCCCCCCCCCCCCCCCCCCCCCCCCCCCCCCCCCCCCCCCCCCCCCCCCCCCCCCCCCCCCCCCCCCCCCCCCCCCCCCCCCCCCCCCCCCCCCCCCCCCCCCCCCCCCCCCCCCCCCCCCCCCCCCCCCCCCCCCCCCCCCCCCCCCCCCCCCCCCCCCCCCCCCCCCCCCCCCCCCCCCCCCCCCCCCCCCCCCCCCCCCCCCCCCCCCCCCCCCCCCCCCCCCCCCCCCCCCCCCCCCCCCCCCCCCCCCCCCCCCCCCCCCCCCCCCCCCCCCCCCCCCCCCCCCCCCCCCCCCCCCCCCCCCCCCCCCCCCCCCCCCCCCCCCCCCCCCCCCCCCCCCCCCCCCCCCCCCCCCCCCCCCCCCCCCCCCCCCCCCCCCCCCCCCCCCCCCCCCCCCCCCCCCCCCCCCCCCCCCCCCCCCCCCCCCCCCCCCCCCCCCCCCCCCCCCCCCCCCCCCCCCCCCCCCCCCCCCCCCCCCCCCCCCCCCCCCCCCCCCCCCCCCCCCCCCCCCCCCCCCCCCCCCCCCCCCCCCCCCCCCCCCCCCCCCCCCCCCCCCCCCCCCCCCCCCCCCCCCCCCCCCCCCCCCCCCCCCCCCCCCCCCCCCCCCCCCCCCCCCCCCCCCCCCCCCCCCCCCCCCCCCCCCCCCCCCCCCCCCCCCCCCCCCCCCCCCCCCCCCCCCCCCCCCCCCCCCCCCCCCCCCCCCCCCCCCCCCCCCCCCCCCCCCCCCCCCCCCCCCCCCCCCCCCCCCCCCCCCCCCCCCCCCCCCCCCCCCCCCCCCCCCCCCCCCCCCCCCCCCCCCCCCCCCCCCCCCCCCCCCCCCCCCCCCCCCCCCCCCCCCCCCCCCCCCCCCCCCCCCCCCCTGATGTGTCCAGTGGCTCCGTGAGAAGTATGTTGCTGCAGGTGCTGCGGTTCCTCAACATCACACCTGTTGAAAATTGAGGACGGAGTGGTAGAATAGGCCATTGCACGGTGTGCCCCCCAGGAGGAAGGTCGGGCGCATAACGGGAGATAGCAGGGCGTCCCGCCATGGCTTGCAGACGGCATGGAATCGGACAAAATCGCTGGCGTCATGCAGGCGGCCCGAGATGTCGTCAAGCAATTCCGGTGGGAGATCGGGCCATGGTCGGACAGCCCTGGCTTTCATGCGGTCGGACATGCCGAACCGAATCCCGTGCACGGCAGTCTAATCGAGCGAAGGGCACAACACGTCTCGATCGTAACCGGAGAGGTCGAAAGAGATGGGCTCGGCTGGATCGTAATCGTACTTTTGAAGTCCTCTCCGGACTGGCGGACTCTGAGTCCTCGGTATATATGGCTCTAAACAGAAAAGAAAAAAGATTCTGAACAGATCAGATATTCCACTTTTAGAATGGCCCGGCCGGAGAAGTCGCCGAGCAGGTCCGGCCGCAGCTGACTGCTGGCGCTAGCCTGGCCGTCATGACTCATGATCGATCGAACCGAGGGAAACAGATCGTAACATGCACGGAGTCCGGATGCTTGAATCACGTACGTTACGTGGTTCATAAGGTTAGATTGTCTGCGTCGCTTTGGCCGGGTAGGTTACGATCGCTCTTTATCTTCTTCCATCCCTCGGTACGATCCTTCGCGCACTCCGTGCTACGTACACAAGATCTCATGACGGCCAGAATCGCGCCACGGACCTGCCCTTGGGCGGAGCTCCCTCCGGACCTGCTCGGCGACATCTCCGGCCACCTGCACGAAGTTGCCGACTTCATCCGCTTTCACGCTGTCTGCAGGTCGTGGCGTGACGCCCTGCTGTTTCCCGCGACGCGCCCCATGTTTCTGCCACGGATCCTCACGACGTGCAATGGCCAAACCATGCACTCCGTCGTCAACTTCTTGCGTGTGTCCATTCTGGGAGGTGACGCCGAGCTACCTCCGCCGTAGCTGCTACGACGTGGTCATCTCAATGCCACCAAATGCACCAGCTACGCGTGGCCGTAGAAACTGGGTGGCTAATGCCGACAGCCAATCTGTATAGTTGTTTACTCTCTGGCCTTGACCTAGCCTCGTAGATCATCTCACTGGAGCCGTCACCCTCCTACCTTGCTTCCCGGATGACTACGAGATCAAGCACTCCATGGACGATCCATATGACATCCTTTACAGCGACGGCACCGTTTTTCTATACAGCTTTGGTTGGGAGGATACCACACACTTGTTGTCCACACCCACTTTAAGGACGGGTATCATGCGTCCTGGTGAGTGGTGACACAACATGGATATTCATGAAAGTGAGGCTATACGATCCGGGATGCCGCCACCCAGAGATAGCATATCACCAAGGCAATGTGCTAGTGCACAGGGACGTGTACTCCTCCCAACTCTTCACACCAGATTTCGAAGCTAATGGCAAGGACGTCTGCAACAGCAGGCTCGTATTGCCATGTGATACAATGAGGACAATAACTACTGGTGTCGTTATAGCTACCTCCTGGAGTCCTGTGGCAGGTTTTGTCGTTATCTTTCCTAGTCAATTGCAACTGGCGTCAATATTATGAGGACGACAACCCGCCACCCCCACGCGTTCTTGCTGAGGGTGCACGTGTTAGAAGGAGCGAACAGGGGCGAAAACATGCGGTGGGAGGTGAGGGACGGCCGGAGTTTGGGCGACTGCGTCCTATTCCTTGTTCTCCCGGTAAGCTTCTCCGCGGATAGTGGACTGCTGGGCTTGGCTGGCGCCTGCGCCTATTTCGTCTTTAGGCACAAGGTGTTCATGTATAACCTCGTTGACGATGATTTCAAGCTCGTGGAGCGTATTGACCACGGATGGGGGATCGAGCAGGTATATATGTGGCTTTGGCCCAAGCCAACCATTGCTTGGATTCAAGAAATCAAAGAAAGACTCCAACCTTTAAACAAAGGGATAAGTAAATTGTACTCATCCATTTCTGAGACAACTAATATGGGACGAAGATAACATTAATTTAGTGACTTGGTGCATTGTAAATTTTTAATTTTTTAGTTATGTCTCAAAATTGGATGTTTTGATAGTTTCTCCCTGATCAAATTGTACCTTTTGGAGGTGTGGAACTCTAGTCCAATATTATTAACCCATAATAGCGTCCAGATCCTCGAACAGCTCCTCCGTGTTCATGTGGTTCATGTATCCTTTCTGGAACAGGTTTGACTTCGCTGCAGGACAATCCTTCTACTCCGGGCAGACCATGGCATGTGCCCTAGCTTCTTGCATTTGGAGCACTCCACTTGTCTTATGTGCTTCTTTAGTGGGGTATAGTTGCCGCTTCTTACTATTGTGACCTCTCTTGTTGTGGCTGTTGCAGCCGCCATGGTTCCTAAAAGTGCTGCCATGGCAGCTGACAAATGTTGCCATGGCACACATCCTTGTAATTGTTGGCCCAGACCCGACGCCGAGTACTTTCCGGCGACGGTGACGATCGACGACGAACAACGAACCTTGTTGATGCACTCTCATCGAGATAACTTTACGCCAAGATACACCACACCACAAGGAAGCTTGATCTCCAACACGTATGTGCACAAGCTAGCACAACTCAACCTGATCGATTCCTTGACAGGATGTATATGCTAGTACTTGTTGCCAGTAGCTGTAAGCTAGCTAGCTACGTGACCGACTTGATCGATCCTTCGATGCACAACGCACGCACACGAGACTCCGGCGTATTGCCACAGGCCCGTATCGAGCCTGTTGTTGATCTGTATTACTTCACAAATCATGGTTCGTTTACAAAGGGGCAGGTACTTGTATATATACTAGTCATAGCTAGCTCTATACTAGTACTAATCCTATTCGATGTCCAACATCAATTCTACACGGACACGATGCACACATGTATACGTAGTAGACACGGACACGGACAGGACGTTGGGTTTATTCCAACAATCACCCCCTAAACACGACGTCGTTACGTTACAACTCCGACGCCGATCCTTCTTTGCATCTCCAAGAACTTCTCTCGGTCCAAAGTCTTGGTTAGCATATCCGCCAACTGATCATCGGTGCAAACATAGTTG
The DNA here is from genome assembly GCA_036873465.1 of Thinopyrum obtusiflorum. NCBI lineage: Eukaryota > Viridiplantae > Streptophyta > Magnoliopsida > Poales > Poaceae > Thinopyrum > Thinopyrum obtusiflorum. Next base: position 89,610 of record JAAAWM010012210.1, on the reverse strand, counting down.
AACTCCATCTTACCTTCTTCCACGCAGTCCTTTATGTAGTGATACATCGTATCAATGTGCTTGCTCCTATCACGCCGCACTGGTTCTTCGCGTAGAAAAGTTGTAGACTTTCCATCAACATTGAGCACCACTTGTTCCGGATCTTGATCCATGAGATCACCGTGTAGCCTCCCTAGCCACACACCTTGACACATCGCAGCTGCAGCCGCAATATACTCTATTGCATCAACTGCGGGTGCTTTGCTCTTCTTGTTTAGCTCAAGACGAGGTTTCATTGGAGCGGCAACTAGATTGCAATCACCAGCTACGCGTGGCCGTAGAAACTGGGTGGCTAATGCCGACCCCCCCCCCCCCCCCCCCCCCCCCCCCCCCCCCCCCCCCCCCCCCCCCCCCCCCCCCCCCCCCCCCCCCCCCCCCCCCCCCCCCCCCCCCCCCCCCCCCCCCCCCCCCCCCCCCCCCCCCAGCTCAAGACGAGGTTTCATTGGAGCGGCAACTAGATTGCAATCTTTCATGCCACGGCTTTCAATTACCTTCCTTGTATATACCTCCTGGCATAGTGTGATCCCCTCCGTCTTTTGATGTACCTCTATCCCAGGGTAGTAGCTCAAAAGACCGAGATCATCCATCTTGAAAAACTCTTTCATCTGTAGCTTGAACTTGGCAATCACCTCTTCATCTGCTCCAGTTATCAATAGGTCGTCGACGTAGATGCCAACTAGTAGACGATCCCTTCCTTCACCTCTCTTGTACATTGCATGCTCTAGTGGGGCTTTCTCAAATCCAAGAGAAACAAATGTCCGATCAAGCTTGATGTTCCACTCCCGAGGTCCTTGCCATATATAGCCCGTACAAGATTTTGTGTAACTTCAGTACCTTGTGCTCTTCTCCCTCTTTGATGAAACCCGATGATTGATTCACATACACATCTCCTTCTATCTCGCCATTCAAAAATGCGGAGTTTACATCCATATGATGTATCTTCCATGATTCCTGAGCCGCGAGGGCGATGAGTAATCTCACCAATTCCATCCTTACAACGGGAATGAACACTTCTTTGAAGTTCACACCTTTCTCTTGCACATATCTTTTGGCTTCTAGCCTCGCTTTGTGCTTCACACACCCTTCAACATCTTTCTTGATCTTAAATTCCCACTTGAGATCCATGGCCTTTTCATTGTTGGGAAGATCCACAAGCTTTCAAGTATTGTTGTCATGGATCGACCCCAACTCTTCTTCCATAGCATGACGCCAACACTCCTCCATATTTGCGTCTTCAAAAAAATTCGGTTCCTCGATGTGCAAACATCGTTGCCCTTTACTCTTCATCTTCACCGAGTTTATTTGAAGCGCTCCATGCGAAGAGAGTGTCCGTTCTTCTGTCTTCGGTGCTGTCGAAGACGTCACTTTTTCTGAAGTTGCCAAACTTCCCTTTTCTGGCGTTTCTGGACCTCCTGGTCCGTTTTCTGGGCTGCATACTGTACATTTTATTGGGTTGTGCACCACTGGACAGCTCCATCCAAAAACAACCGGGCCTCCTGCGCTGGTGGACGGGCTAGCACAGCCAAACTGTTGACTGTGAGACAAGCAGTCTGCTACTGGGCCTCGCCCAAAGCTGATTCCTTCTTGTCCATCACGTGGTGATGGTTTCCTTGGCCTTCCGTGGTGAAAATAGATTGCATGTTGCTGCCATGCGTGCTGCGTCTTACGTTGGACAGCACATCTAGTCCGGCTGACACGTCGCTAGGAGCTGACTCATCACCACTCGCGTAGTTGTAACAAGGTGCGACGTCGTTAGGATTACAAGCCAGGGGTACAGGACTATATATACTAGCTACAACTAGTCTAGTCCTATTCGGTGATCAGGTAGAAACCTACACGGACTCTTACTTGTAATCACCATGATTTGTGAAGTAATACAGATCAATAACAGGCTCGATACGGGCCTGTGGCAATACGCCGGAGTCTCTTGTGCGTGAGTTGTGCATCGAAGGATCGATCAAGTCGGTCACGTAGCTAGCTAGCTTACGGCTACTAGCAACAAGTACTAGCATATACATCCTGTCAGGGAATCGATCAGGTTGAGTTGTGCTAGCTTGTGCACATACGTATTGGAGATCAAGCTGCCTTGTGGTGTGGTGTATCTCGGCGTAAAGTTATCTCAACGAGAGTGCATCAGCATGGTTCGTTGTTCGTCGTCGATCGTCACCGTCGCCGGAAAGTACTCGCCGTCGGGTCTGGGCCAACAGAGGGGCGGGCGCCCCGTACAGCTACTGCGGCAAGGGCAGCAGTGGCGGCTGCTGCTGCGGCTGGTAGGGCGCCGGGTGGCACGGCGGTGGAGGGGCGGCGGGTGGTGGTGGTGGCCCGCCGCGGGTGGTGCCGGCGGCGAGGGCGGTGTGGATGGCCCGCGCCTTGACCTGCTTCATCCGACGCTCCTCCAGCCGGAGGTAAGCCACGAACTTGGCGAAGGAGGGCTCGGGGATGAGGGTGAGGTTCGCCGTGGCGTTGCCGAAGTCCTCGTTGAGGCCGGCGGTGAGCGTGCTGAGGAGGAGATCATCGTCAATCTTCACGCCAATATCGCGGAGCTCATCGGCGAGAGTCTTGACACAGCGACAATAGTCGTCGACGGAGGAGTTGTCCTGGTGGCATCCAAAAAACTCTTGCTGCAAAAAAAATGACGTTGAAGACGATTGTCGGTGAAGAGCCCGTTCAGCTTGGTCCACACGGCGAGGGCGTCATCACCGTCTTGCACGACCGTCTGAAACAGGTCCGGCGAGATGGTAAGGAAGAACCACCGGATGAGCGTGGCGTCGATGGTGGACCACTCATGGTGCGCGGGCACGAGGCTGGAGTCGACGGAGCCGTCCACATGGTCGAGGAGGTTGTACTCTCGGAACACGAGGGAGAAGTATGTCTTCCACGCGTAGTAGGAGGAGTCCGTCTGAGAGAGACGAACCGGAACCCGCTCGTAGATGTTGAGGTTGCGGATGTCGGCAGCGTCGGGAGGATTGGCGTCGGCGAACGGGTTGGAGGGGTTGGAGGAGCCGGACGAGGGGACGGACGACATGGCGGCGGGGTGGTGGTGCGGCTAGGGTTAGGGGTGGAAGAGGCGGCGGCGGCAGGGAGAAGTGCGGCGGCGGCTTCAGGTGGAGGGGAAGGGGTCGCGGCGGCTAGGCGGAGCGGCGGTGGCGGCGGAGCTCGGGTAGGAGCGGCGGCTGCAGGGGATCGTGGCAGTGGCGGATGAGGGGGCTGCGGCGAGAGGGGAAAGGCAGCGGCGGCAAGGGGTGGCGCAGCGGCGAGAGGGGGAAGCGGCGGCTGCGGCGCGACGGGAGGGGCGCGGCGGCGGCAGCTGGGGCGGCGGCAGCACGGAGGAAGGCGCGGCGGCGGCGGTGGAGCGGAAGCTAGGGTTGAAACCTAAAAACGGATACCATGTATGATGATGGAATTGCACGATGTATTACTCAGGTTCAATCGCACGTATATATATGATGTACTACGGTGGATCACAACCTCAACTATACAAGAAAACTAGGAGGTGGGCCAAATACACAATATGCACAACACATATACTCAACAATAAGGAACAACAGGTACGATGCGTACCTGAGGCAATACGCCGGTGTCTCGCGTGCGTTCGTGTGCTTCCGGCCGGCTGGCCGTTGTGTGCGTGCGTGGACTACTAGTTGATTAAACGAATCGATCAACTAGTTGGAGCTAGCTTGCTACGTTCCTTACTACGGTGCATCTCGACGTAAAGTAACTCGTCGAGTTCGTCAGCGAGCTTCGTTCTTCGTCGTTGGTCATCGCCGTCGCCGGAAAGTACTCGGTGTCGGATCTGGGCCAACAGCAGATTGGCCGGAAGCCCAGGATGACACAAGGCCTATATGTCATGGTTGGTGCTGTTTAATTTCCTTTGGCAGGATCATTTGGAAGATGAACATCAAGAGGTCGGAGTGGATGATTATGAACAGGAGTAGGCTGAAACTCGACGGGAGGAAGGACTGCTGAGAGAGGCAAGATGCAAGGACGATTATGAAGAGTATGCTCTATCCCATATGCTGCTACTAATCTACTAGCCTTTCTCTGTTTTTGAGTATTCTTTCATTCATTTTTCTGTACAAGAACATATGTTGAACTGTGATTTTTATTTTTCATAAGATTTTTTCTTTTAATTTGTATTTTTTTTACTTTTAAGTGTTGCGATTTTCCAAAAAGGACAGGAATGTCATTACGAATTGGAAATTGGTCATCAGACCCTAGCAATAAAGTGGATGCCCTTATATATACAGTCAGAATCCAGATCGCATTCAACGTTCTGCATTAGTACTACTGTTCAACTTTAACATTCAGCTCGCAAGTAAGCACAGAAAGGTTGGTACCAAAGTCCTCTCTTCTTCTTCTTCTTATTTTACATGCAGGTGGCCTCGGCATATTCCTGTGAACCCAGTGCAGTACTGCCATGGAACTTTTTTTCGTGTTGATTGCGCTGTACATCTTCTTTTGTAGCCAGCAATCCTGTAAGCGAGACTGTCAAGAAAAATGAGGAAGAAATTTATGAAGGGCAGCACATTGTTGCATATTTTTGTAAAAATACATATATCATTTCCTGAAGGCAACTGGGCGACTTGTCTCCAGAAACAGCAGCGTCAATAAAACAACAGGATAAAAAAGGAAATCAAACGTGATGTACTGTAGTTCGCTAGCTAGTTTAGACGTTGGTTTCACCTGTGCGCTCAACAAAATGGTGCAGCTCAAATGGGTCAGCAAATACCCCACCTGGTAGCTCTTCAATTACCACCAAATTTGCATCATAGGCATCAAGGAACTATTTTACCTAACCATCTACAAGGTTACCGAATTTGAACCTTCAGCAACCATTTGCCGTTGCAACTCTGCAAGCAGAAGCACATCGGCAGGTCCTTTGCAGAATTCAGAAGAATCAGGCATCCACGACGACCTGCTCTGCTGCTATCCACTCAGATGCATCGGCAGGTCCTCCGCCGCTCCCACGACGACCTCCTGGTCGACCCAAGATCATCCCCGCCAGGTCGGTCACCTCTCCAAGTGCGTGGGTCTCCAAGCCGTGGCGCGACCTCATCTCCCATCGCAGAGCCTTCTTCTACACCAAGCCCTTTTTTTTTGCGGGAATTCTACACCAAGCCCTTAACCAATGTCTCGGGAAAATTATTTTGTTTTGTTTCTAGTACTAGCCGTAGTTAATTAATTTGGGCAGTCTATATATGTTGCTGGATATATTAGCACCTTTTCGATTAATCTAATCCAAGAGTGAATAATAAACATGCAATCACAGTATGCAACTCATACCGATACCTAAGCACGTGAGCACGTACAGTACATAGAACTGAAACATCAATGAACACAACATATACGGCTAGCATATGAACAAGCAAGTAAGGGATGAATGAATCATACTCTCTGGTAGGCTAGGCTAACGCCGCAGCGGATGCAGCAGCTTCTTGGCATCGTCGTCGTTCGTCATGGAGTAGAAGAAGAGGAGGACGGAGACGGGGACGGATCAGGAGCAGTCGCGCCGAGACACTTCCCAAAAACCATATCGCCCTTCTCCCGGGAAGATCTCTAAAGATGGGGTTCCGAGGCACCTGCTCTCCCGACCAACCGTGCACGTGGTCATCGGGATGGGATCACCAAGAGCAGCACATTGAGAGGAACTGAGATGACAGCTAGGGCTGTGCAAGAAGGGGGTGAGTGTATCGCCTGCTCTGGCCAACACCTCCAATATATAGGCCGTCGGGTTGATGGGCAAAGGCTTAGGCCCTAGACCGAGTCGCGAACAGCCCACGGTCCAACGTCTTGGACAGTGGCACTTCTACTAGCAACACGATAATTAACCCGAGATTAATTAACCATTCATGACTCGCAAAAATGCTCGGCTCGACTCATTCCTACAACCCGTGGCGCGTGCGCAGCACGTCCTGACGGGGCGGGTGGTGGAGAAGGAGGAGCACACGTGTACCACTCCTCTTCCTAAGCTCCCAATGGCATGTGGTAGAGCAGCCCTTATGAAGATTGTGTCGACTCTCCTCAACTAGAAAGGTTGTACTAAACTTCCCACCACTTGCCATACACCTACATGAGCCTTGGAAATTAACCAGTAATTATTGTCTGGCCAAAGCCCATATATAATTCTACAGATAGCTGGTCGGGAAATTAACTGTATGAAAGACTGACGGAACCTGCCAATGATGGTGGCAGGGTTTCATTGCTATCATGCTATTAAGTGGAAGGGTGCCTGATTATGGGGGAATCTACTCTTCTTCCTTGTGCAATTATCTTGTCAAATCAAATCTCATTTATTCAGCTGTCGCTTTTAATTTCGCTCTCTTACTATCTGCAAGGAAACTACATGATTCATGCAGTTTCTAGACACTCTGAATCATTCAAGTAGTCCCAAGTAAGATCCAGCCAGATCTTCCTCATGGTGGGAGACAATGCCAATCATAATCCAAACTATCAGAAATTGTTCCCAGGAACTATGAAGTAAAATAATCACGTCATATCTCGAGCAAACCAATAAAATCTAGATTATTCTTCCTCGAAGTTTCCGCCAGAAACCTACATTTAGCCAAGTCCGCAAGACCTCTGCTATTCTAGAAAATACATCTCATTTTTCATCATCAAATTTTCGTTTGAATTTATTTCTTGCACTTCGTCGCACAGCGGATAGTGGCTACACCTTCGCCTTCGACGTCCGCTTGGGCTTGACCTTGGAGTCCGCATGACTAAGGTCATTGCCAAAGCTCTCTTCTGGGTGTAGTGGGGCCGCATGCTCCTGTACATCCAAAGCTTCCCCATTCAAAACACTAGTGTGAGCTAGATCCTCACAAAGACACTCTAGCACCTGAACTCCCAGCAGCGTTAACTTCACTCCCTTTAATAGCATGATTTTTTATATCGATATGAGATGCTTTTAACAAGGTTCCTATGTGTGCCCTAGAAAATACAAGGCTACTATGTTACTATTTATTCTTCAGTTCTTTTTGTCAGGTCTATCTTGAACGAAAATGAGAGTTAGCAGAGATTTTTGCAGGTAGGTCGCCATCTTTTACTGTTTTACGAGTGCCTGGTCTAGTTGAAATATTATATGTATTTCTGTGCTAGCATATTCGCCTGATAAATATGAGTATTGCGGCAACAAGTGGTTGACCACAACTCTACTCTTAGTCTGACAATACACACTTGTAACTCCCCTCCCCCCTGCCTACCCCATGCGAGACTACTCGCCATCCTTTGTGACTCCACAGCAAACAAACAAAGAAAACTCTAAGACGAAATTTTATATTTTACTAACAGTCTAGGAGTGGGATGCATCGGGAATAGAAATTCAAGATAATTTTTTCGGTCAGGTACATGTGTGGTACCTGAAGAATGTGTATTCAGGATGAAATTTGCTGCCAGGAAGAGTTGTGCTGGGAGGGCCTGTTGTAACATTCTCAAGCTGCGGGGTGAAAACATAGGTCTGACCCAAGTTGGTTGTACTTGGCAATGATGATCTTTTTGCACGTTACCTTGTTGAAGGCATTGCTCGAATTTGCTCAGACTAGTTCTTCAGGATGAAAACCAAGACACTGGATTTTGATGGTCAGATCCAGTAATAGCAGCACTTGAATGTCGCTCCCTTCCTGAAGGCGTTATTGTTGACGAGCCTCGTTATTCATATGGTGTCACGAGATGGTTGGTGCAGACATGGTCATTGATCTACTTTGTCGACAACGGATTTGATCGCTTCGTTTTTTTTTTCTTACTTAGGCATAGCTTTGATCTATTATGACTTTGTTTGTCGGCAGGTTTTTGTGTGTGTGTGTGTGTTGATGTTGGCTTTGTGCATCCTAGCTATGCAAAGGTCGGGTGTGTGCTCATTTTAGTTGTATCCGCTTGATGCTTCATTTTGAGTAATAAAATCCACCCTTTGTCAAAAGAAAAATCATAAGTATCCTCGGATTTACCTTTAAACACCTCATCACAGATAACTTTGAAAGGAATGTGCTTAATCTTCTTCCAGTTTTGAACTTCTCGTACATTGCCCCAGAGTCCATCATTTCAATGTAATTAAGAGACCTGGGCACTTTTGGAAGTGTAGTAATGTAGCACCACTTAGCATGTGAATGCGGTAGCGATATGGTTGTGAAGTGAGGACCGACAGTCATTTTCATACATATATAATGGATATATGAATTCCTTGAAAACAATATGAATATGTGTGATTTCCCTTAAAACAACTTGTTGTTCAAATTAATTAGTTTAGCGAAGGGCATAGAGAAAAGAGAAGGCTATCTGTGCTATTAACATGGAAGGGTGAAATAAATAACCAAGCATTCAGTAATATCACATCTACATGATGTATGTACAAGCAGTAGGTTGTTCATCAGATACTATAGTCGCTCCACGCACGGTTGCACCTACTTAGCTGCTACCACAATACATACCAACATCAATGATTAGTTTTCTCAAGTGTGGACCAACACTCAAAAGTGTACTATCTATATATTTTTCTGCAGTTCACTTTACTTGAAGGCATGTAGAAAACAAGCCCATGCTTTTACTTAAAGTAGGAGGAGGTAGCACGATATTCAACACAATTCCTTATCTTCTCTCTACAATAGCACATTGGCACATGATGAATACACTTGTACTCCCGCTCTAGAAAATGATCCATCACTAGTTTGGCTTCGACCTTCCTGTTACAGCATGGAGGATCATGCTCTCTCGTCTACTCCCTTCATTCGGAATTACTTGTCTCGGAAATGGATGTATCTAGAACTAAAATACGTCTAGATACATCCATTTCTGCGACAAGTAATTCCGAACGGAGGGAGTAGTTTTTAATGGAACATATCAGTTGTCCATGTTCACTTCCTGTATTAGATGCTAGGAATGAGATGCATCAGAAATAATAGTTCCAGCCTAAATAGAAGGTCTGGTGTGATCAACAGGAACTCTGTTCTTTAAATTACATGCGTAACTAACGCGTGTGGATTACTACTTACCAAATCCAGAACCAGAAGCACTGCATTCTAAGGCTATACATTGGGAGATTCAATTAGGTCATCATTATTTAAAATCGCCGGAGTTAGCTATGTCGTGTATCAATAAGGTTAATGATTTTTACACTCCACCATAATTCTTGTCGTAGAATGCTGAGAAACATTTCATGCAAGGGAAAATAATTTAGTTTTTAAAATATGCTGGATTCTTATGTGCTTCATTCATCACTTCATTGTTAAGCAAAGGCATTTTCAAATAGTCCACTTTGGGCCCCTGAAAAAAATTATACGATATTTGCGTGATTGAAGAAAATAGTGTTGTGCGACTAATCAACTTCCCTGGCTCTAATAAATTATCTCTCTATCTAGATTGTGATAACCTCTGCAGGTTCATAGTCCGCACATTAAAACACACATATGTAAAAGCCGCATCAGATTCGAAAGGATCAAGCTCAGGAAAGTAAGACAGTTTAAAAAGAATATGAATATGTGTGATTTCCCTTTAAACAACTTGTTCGAATTAATTAGTTTAGCGGAGGGTGGCATAGAGAAAAGAGAAGGCTATTTGTGCTATTAACTTAAAAGCGTGAAATAACTAACTGAGCGTTTAGAAAATCACAACTACATGATGCATCCACAAGCAGTAGGTGGTTCAGGAGTCACTGCTAGTCGTTCCTTGCGCCTACTTACCTTCTACCACAATACTTACCCATATCTATGAAGTGTGGACTAACACTCAAAAGTGTACTGTCTATATATTTTTCTGTAGTTCACCGTACTAGAAGGCGTATATAAAACAAGCCCATGTTTTTACTTGAAGTTGGAGGAGGTAGCACGATATTTGGTACAATCCATTATCTTGTCTCTACATTAACACAATGGCACATGATTAATACTCTTGTACTCTCCCTCTACAAAATGATCCATCACTAGTTTGGCTTCGACCTTCCTGGTAGAACATGGAGGATCATGCTCTCTCGTCTAGTTTCCAATGGAACATATCAGTTGTCCGTGTTGACTTCCTGTATTAGATGCTAGGAATGAGATGCATCAGAAATAATAGTTCCAGCCTAAATCGAGGGTCTGGTGTGATCAACGGGAACTCAGTTCTTTAAATTACATGCATAACTAACACGTGTGGATCACTACCTACCAAATCCAGGACCAGAAGCACTGCATTCTAAGGCTATACATTGGGAGATTCAATTAGGTCATCCTCAGTTTAAAATCACCGGAGTTAGCTATTTCGTGTATGAATAAGGTTAATGATTTTCACACTCCACCATAATTCTTGTCGTAGAATGTTGAGAAACATTTCATGCAAGGGAAAATAATTTGGTTTTTAAAATATGCTGGATTCTTATGTGCTTCATTCATCACCTCATTGTTAAGCAAAGACACTTTGAAATAGTACACTTTGGGCCCCTGAAAAAAATTATATGATATTTGCGTGATTGGAGAAAATAGTGTTGTTCGACTAATCAACTTCCCTAGCTCTAACAAATTATCTACTCTATCTAGCTTGTGATAACCTCTGCAGGTTCATTGTCCGCACATTACAACACACATATGTAAAAGCGGCAGCAGATTCGAAAGGATCAAGCCCAGGAAAATAAGACAGTTTGAAAAATATATGAATATGTGTGATTTCCGTTTAAACAACTTGTTCGAATCAAATAGTTTAGCGGAGGGCATGGAGAAAAGAGAAGGCTATTTGAGTGAAGCATTTTGGAGGCCGGGCTACCTGGCGCCCTTTATCTCGTCCAGCCAACATGGCATTGCGATCTGTGCCTACTTCTATTAACTGGTAATATACGCTGGCTGTTGAGGTCAAATACATCGGTGCCATTCGCTGATGTGCCTGAACTGTACATGGGCAGTCGTTCTGTCCGAGGATTGCGGGGACATGAGGTTTCACCTGAGCGACATTGAATTTGCCTCGTGTGGCGGCAGCTCTTGGCCGGTAAAATCTACGAACACTTGATGTGAAAACCTGAAAAATTCAGATTTGTGCTATAGACAGTAAAAAAAATGCTCATCTTAAAAATGTACATCGTATATGTAAGAAAAATTATCACCATGTCTTAAAAATGTCCATCGTGTATTAAAAATGCCCGTTGTGTTTTTCAAAAGTTCGTCGTGTGCACATTGCGAACTAAACTATTCTTAGTGTGTATTTCAGAAATATTCATCATGTATTAAAAATGCCCGTTGTGTTTTTCAAAAGTTCATCGTGTGCACATCGCGAACTAAACTGTTCTTAGTGTGTATTTTAGAAATATTCATCGTGTATTAAAAATGCACGTTGTGTTTTTCAAAAGTTCATCGTGTGCACATCGTGAACTAAACTGTTCTTAGTGTGTATTTTAGAAATATTCACCGTGTATCTTAAAAACGGCCATCGTGTTTTAGAAAAATGGTCACCATATCTTCAAAAAGGTTCTTCGTACTTTAAATATGTTCATGATGGTTTTAAAAAAATGTTCAACATGTATTTTTATTAAATGGTTATCGTGTTTTTCAAAAACTTCGTCATGTAATAAAAAAACCGCCGGAGCGCCGTCAAGTCGCCGCCGTCGCTGTACATCCGTCGGAGTGCCACATGACCTTCGTCGAACCGCCGGAATAGCCGCCGGAGTGCCACATGACCTTCGTCGGACCGCCGGAATAGCCACCGGAGTACCGTCACGTCATCACCTACCAAATGACAAATGTGTCCTCAGTATGTCAAATTGATCATTGGGGGAGATTTGTTGGGGAACTGCTGGAGCGTCCATCCCCCAAAACCATAAAAAAGTTAGTGAGTAGCCCCGATAGGTGATTATTGGGGGACCTTTTTTTATGAACTGCTGGAGATGCTCTAACACGCATACCAGTGCAAGACAGTTTACCTGCTAGGTACCCAGCATTTGGCTAACGTTCTATTAAATGGATAGCAAGCCGTCGCCTTTGTCTTCTTTGTCTCGGAAGTACCAATCAAAGACGCAAAATGGATCGAGCCGGATCTGCTTAGTGCTGGAGCTGTCCGACCCATCCCTCTCCTCCTCCTCCTCCTGTTTGCATAATTTCTCTAGGATACTACTCCCGCTTTGATGCTTAGCTATTCTTTTCCTCTAAAACAGATGACCTCCTCCTCGAGTTCAGTTCAAGGCAATTCTCTGTCTTCTTTTTTGCAAACAACCTTTTTTGGTTCCTTCATAGCGTTTGCTAATCTCTAGTGTGTGTGTGTGTGTGTCTGAATTGATTAATTAATATAAAGAGGACTAACTTTATTTACGTGCATGTTTTCAGGTGCAGCTATAGCCGGCAGTGCAAACCATGGAGGGCGGTCTGGTTGCTATGGCATCCTAACATGCTTGCCAAGATGGCCAAGGATGATTCTACTGTTCGTGGGAGTGCTGGCGCGCGTTATGGCTCCTGTGGCACATGGCCGCCTTCCAGAGTAACGTTGCTGGCCGCTGGAGCTTGCAGGGGCAGTCGCGCGACCACCGCGACCCCGCCGAATGGCCATTGCTTCGGTTGGCTACTCCAGTGTTGCATCGCTGCAAGTAGACTCTTCCGCCAACCGCCGGCCGTCGAGGAGCCGTTGTAGACCCAGCCGTCCACCTCTGTGGACCGGCGTGAGCACCATCAAGGCTCTGGTTTGATGAACTATGTAATAATTTGATATTGTAGACAGATTAAATTGTTGTATTGTTTGGTTATGTTTTTATTTGTGATGATTTTTTTGGAATGTGTGCGGCTGTAGCGCTGCTGCCGCTCGGTTGTTGGCCGATTTTACATCACCTTTTCGAGCGGCGTCTGGCGGCTGATGAATTTACATCACTAGTGATGTAAAATACATTATCTATTCAAGATGCTTTTCTACTGTAGTCACATGAGGCCTCTATACCATCTTTCCTAGTGCCACGAACAATACATTTTATATCTCCTTTGATGGTTGTTGTCGGTTGTTGTATGCAGTGGTGCACATGATGTGCGTAGGTCCTGTGTTTGGCCTCCAATGTAGAGAGGCCTTTTTTTTTGTTTTTCGGTGTGGCTTTTGTTTCGGAACTCTGTGCATATCTCTGGTTTGGTTAATGAAATCAGGGAGAAAATTGTTGTACTGTGATGAGCAAATTAATCAAGAAGCACTTAATTTGCAGCACAAGGACCTGCTGTAGTAGTGATTCAGAACTCAAGAGTGTTTTGTCGCTACTGTGTGTAAGGCAGGTTCAACCGTGCAAGTGCCTGACTGGATGGTGAGCTAACCAACTGTTTACTAGTGGTACTACTTTAGTAATTTTAAATGTGACCATGATCTGTAGAAACTTTCAGATCCCACATCTGTCGATTTGTTTGTAATTGAATAGTAGCAGTATCATAGAAATTCAGAGAGGGTTACTGAAATGAGATGACACGATGATATCGAAAGAGTAGAGATAATGCTTTCTCTCTGGATTGTTGTCTGCAAGGAAACTAACAAATGAAGTTTAGGTTGTTGTTGCTCTTAATTCGTGGAAACAAACAAGCCACCTTTTCAGGTTCAACAACTGTACTGTGTTTGGTCAGGCAAGGTCTATCTGGTAATAGGCTTTCACCCTGCTTTACAAAAAAAGCCACCATAAGTCCATACAAAAGGTTCAAGTATAGTAGAGAAAACTAGACTGTTGGGGCATCAGCACAAACACGCCCAAAAGAAAGCATAAAAGAAAGAAAACAAAGCGACCAAGTCAGTGAGAGATGCTAAAATTCGTGGCATGTCAGCGAGAAGAGAAGAGGAGGGATGGAAGCTAGCTAGAGATGATAAAATTCGTGGCATGTCAGTGAGAAGAGGAGGCATGGAAGTTGAGGTTCAGTTGATATCAGTGGAAAACAAGTCGCAACCAGTTAGCAAAAACGATAGTGTCATCCTGACTGTTCCTCTGCATCAAGTTTGCAATGCAACCCCATTGACGATGTGATCTACATATGCAGCAGCGCTTCTTCGGCTGCATCTCATAAACAGAAAGCAGGCAGCGAATCTTGTGCAGTGCAATGGTCATCGATATTTGCTTGGTGAGAACAAGCCGGAAGCCAGTGGAGTACTAAAACTGCATGCTCTGTTCCTCGGTTTTTTTACTCTTTTTTTTTTTACTCTATGCTCTGTTCTTCAGTTGAGATCATGTCGAGTGACAGAGCAGAGCAAGCGGCGGCAGCGAACTGAAAATATTTCAGTTGAGTTCGTTTAACTCTGCAGCTGTGGCTCCTCTTAATTTCTTTAGACTATTATTGTGAAACAGCAAGCCAGTCAGCCTGCCGGCTGGGTTTCAGGTTCTCAAACTGAATATGTGCTCTTCTATATTTCTTCTTGTTGTTCAGTTTCGCTTGGCAGAATCAATCCAAGGACAAATATCAAGAGGACGAAGGGGATGCCTATGACTTGGAGTAGGCCGTCAATTGATGAGTGGAAGGACTACTAATTAACGGGGGCAAGATGCCAGGATATGTATGTTCTGTCCTCTCTGCTGCTACTTTTCCACTAGCATTTCTTTTGTGTATTGCTACCTAGCTTTTTCTGCACCATGGTAGGAGAATCTATTGTGTGCTAGATAAATATAAACCAGTGCTAAAAAAATATCACACGATATTAGATGCTATACTATGCTTATCAAATTTTGCTTCAGTCACAAAAAAAAAAATTTGTTGTGCTTCAAAATAATATCACTACAAAACGATATCCAACTGAATTTTTTTCTTCTAAAATCTACCCGCAAATCAGGTGACCAACTAAATTAGTGTTTTTGCTTCTCCTTATTTAGATTGAGCCTCCAGAGTCTCCCTTGAATATCATGGATTGGCGCAATGGGGGGTTGGGGTTGGAGCCACACATGGGCCCCGTAGTCGGTCGGTCTAACAATATTGTACTCCACGGTCTTGATCTCATTATTGACGAAGCTATACCTCAATAAGTTGTGTCGGAAAACAAAGTAGGCGCACCCACCAACCATGCCTATTTGGGTGGCATCCAAGGTGCAGCTGGTAGGGTAACCGAGGAATAAGACACGGTCATCAAAGCTCCGACCGTCCTTTGTTACCCAACGCATCTCGTCACCAGCTTCTTCTTCTTCCAACATCTGCACTGTCACTAACATTTCTGGCATTAAGCTGGTGATATCATGAAACCAATGAACATGAACAATGATGGTTGCACATAGTTACTTGCCAAGTGACTCGAAGACGTAGCTGCCAATGCGAACATACCCTATTTTGTCGCTCGGGTCACACCTCATAGAGCCACCAACGCCATCCTGTGTTAGTAGAAACCAAGGGCGCATGCTGATGCACCACAAGACCTTGCCGTTGTGATATGCCACACATAAGGAATGGGGATCCCAGGCCTCCAGATTGGTCTTCATGACTGTCCATGTTGTATCACCGGGACGCAGAACGGCTACCATGAAAACGGGCGTGCATGTGGACAAAGGGTTGTACAGAAGGACGGTACCATCGTCGTAGATGATGCCATGGGCATTCTCAATTGCCCACCTGATATCAGTATCATCATCGGGGAAGAGAAGCAGCGGAGTGACCCCTCCTATGAGAAGGTCGATGAGTCTTGGCTCGGGACTCCCGCGAAGATACATGCGGCAATGCCGTCTGACCTAGCGACCCAATTACTGCCCTTACCGCGGGCCCATGAAGTGCCCCTCGGCTCCTCTACGATGAAGTCACGGTCCCTCGAAGCTTTGATAGCAGAAACTGGCACGGCAGTGGATGATGTGGTTTTGGTTGGACAGCCCAAGAATCCATGGTGGAAACATGGGGCGTGTCAGTGCGGACCACAGCCCCGCGATTGCGAGCCATGGCGTGCAGACGGCATGGAAGCGGATGAAGTCTGTAACATCGTGCAGGCGACCGGAGATGTCGAGGAGCAGGTCGGGCGAGAGGTCGGCCCACGCGCTGGAATCGAGCCAATGCGAAGAGATCGCTACGAACAAGGGTTACAAGGAGAGGCGTTTCAACTCTCTACAGTACGTGCACAATACATACCCAAATACTTAATCGTGCAGCTGCACGATTTGGTCGCCCTTAGCGCACGCGCTACCCGACAAGGCCGCTAGAAACGAACCACTTCGTTATCTTCCTCTCCAGAAAACAGCCTTATCCCGATCCCCTTTTCCTCATCTCCATTTGGTCCGACCACTGCTCAGGGGAGCAGAGGACCTCCGGCGTCAACGCCCAGGCGGTCATGGGGAAGGCAGCGCGCCGGAGGAGCTCGGCCGAGCTGGTCAGCCGGGGAGCCGGAGCAGCAGCGCCACGTGTCGTGGGAACAGATCTGACAGTAGAGTATAGGGGTACGTATAGGAGGGCAGAGTCTAGCTACGGTATGGTTGTACACTCGGATTTACGAGTTCAGGCCCCTCTCGGAAGAGGTAAAGACCCTACGTCTCGGTGCTGCGAGAGCCTGTTTATCTGGAGTGTGTGGTACAAGAGCTGCGAACCCTTGTGCAGGGGTGGAGGGGCGGCTTATATAGAGTCCGCTGGCCCCTCATGAATGCCCCGTTACTCAAGGGTTCAATGGAGAAGTTTAAAGGATGTGGGCGTTACAGGCATGGTTTTGGGTACCGCCCGAGAAAACCGGTTACCGGGCGGTTACCGCGTTTCCCAGTACCCCACGAGAAATCAACTTCCCAAGCGAAAAATTCTGAAATTTTGAATTTGAATGAATTTTGAATGGATTTTTGACAAATTTTGTTCGGATTCAAAAAAATTCATCCGAAATTTGCTCGGAATTTCGCAGTAACCGTGGTAACCGAGTTTCTTGGTGACCCACGAGAAAAAAGTGCCCCTCGGTAGCCAAAACCTTGGTTACAGGTAACACCAGCATTAGATGTTCTTTATGGTGGTGAACCGATCGTCTGACTGTTGCTGTCTCAGGGTGATCCTTGGTCTTCTGTCTCCGAGTGACGCTTGGTACTCCGAGTGGGTAGAGACGATCGAGTGATGGTGAGGCTTTCGAGTGAATCCTGCATCCGAGTGACTTGTAGGCTGCAGGCATCCCAGTCGGTGACTCCTTAGCTTTGTAGGCCTTGGATTCTTTGTATGTGGTGTTCTTGGGTAGGGTATGTAGGTCAGGCCTAGGACCCTACCCCTGATACATGTCCTCGTCAGCACCGTCTCCCTCCCCCTCCCCCCTGTCTAGGAGCTGGAGCTGTGTTCGTGGGTTCGGCCCGCAACCCCGTCGAGGAAGGGTCACAACGGAGCTCACGCCGAAGGGCGACCTTGTGCCCAGGTCAGCTCTCCGCGGAGCAGCCGTGTGGTCTATCGGCACCAAGAGTCGGTCTGTCGCCGGGGCACATCAGCAACAAAGACAGCTTGGTGAGACATCGTCCGGCCCCCCCCCCCCCCCCCCCCCCCCCCCCCCCCCCCCCCCCCCCCCCCCCCCCCCCCCCCCCCCCCCCCCCCCCCCCCCCCCCCCCCCCCCCCCCCCCCCCCCCCCCCCCCCCCCCCCCCCCCCCCCCCCCCCCCCCCCCCCCCCCCCCCCCCCCCCCCCCCCCCCCCCCCCCCCCCCCCCCCCCCCCCCCCCCCCCCCCCCCCCCCCCCCCCCCCCCCCCCCCCCCCCCCCCCCCCCCCCCCCCCCCCCCCCCCCCCCCCCCCCCCCCCCCCCCCCCCCCCCCCCCCCCCCCCCCCCCCCCCCCCCCCCCCCCCCCCCCCCCCCCCCCCCCCCCCCCCCCCCCCCCCCCCCCCCCCCCCCCCCCCCCCCCCCCCCCCCCCCCCCCCCCCCCCCCCCCCCCCCCCCCCCCCCCCCCCCCCCCCCCCCCCCCCCCCCCCCCCCCCCCCCCCCCCCCCCCCCCCCCCCCCCCCCCCCCCCCCCCCCCCCCCCCCCCCCCCCCCCCCCCCCCCCCCCCCCCCCCCCCCCCCCCCCCCCCCCCCCCCCCCCCCCCCCCCCCCCCCCCCCCCCCCCCCCCCCCCCCCCCCCCCCCCCCCCCCCCCCCCCCCCCCCCCCCCCCCCCCCCCCCCCCCCCCCCCCCCCCCCCCCCCCCCCCCCCCCCCCCCCCCCCCCCCCCCCCCCCCCCCCCCCCCCCCCCCCCCCCCCCCCCCCCCCCCCCGGTTTTAGATACCTTTCAATTAAGTCTGTGTGGTGTGTCAAGAATTTCTTCTCTTCGAGTGGCGATTGATCATAGAGGGTGGCAGGGTGGAGGTGGTCATGAGGACATAACTAAAACCATGAAGTTTTTTATGAGATTAAGTTAATCTGTGAACCCCTAAAAAGCAAACATGTGTATGTTCTTTATCCCTTTTTCAGGTGTCATAGTTGCCCACAGTCAGCTATACAGTTGCCTAGAACCATGTATCCAGTTGCCAATCCTCATGAACAAAAACATTACCAAGACCATAATTTGGCTTATATGTAAAGGTTTTAGATACCTTTCAATTAAGATTGTATCATAGAGATGCATGAAGAATTTCATCTCCTCGGGGTTGGATCCCTTGGTATGATCGTAAATACTAGGTGAATGATCATAGAGGGGGAGCGGTGTGGAGCTGGTCACATGGACATAACAAAAACCATGAAGTGGTTTTAGGGTTAAGTTTATTTGTGACCCCCTCCAAAAATGAACATGTGTATGTTCTTTATCCCTTTTTTTAGGTGTCATAGTTGCCTACAATCAACCATAATGTTGCCTAAAACCATGTATCCAGTTGCCCACAATCAACCGTACAATTGTCTAAAATCATGTATCCAGTTGCCCACAATCAACCACACAATTGTCTAAAACCATGTATCCAGTTGCCCAATCCTCATGAACAGAAACATTACCAAGACCATAATTTGGCTAATATGTAAAGGTTTTAGATACCTTTCAAGTTTGTATCATATAGTTGTGTTTAAGAATTTATCTCCTCGGGGTGGGATCCCTTGGTATGATCGTAAATACTTGGCGAATAATCATAGAGGGGGAGCAGGGTGGAGTTGGTCATGGGGACGTAACTAAAGCCCGTGAAGTGCTTTTAGGGGATTAAATTTATTTGTGAACCCTTCAAAAATGAACATGAGTATGTTCTTTATGCCATTTTTAGGTGTCATAATTGCCCACAATCAACCATACAGTTGCCTAAAACCAAGTATCCAGTTGCCCACAATCAACAAATTTTTGTCCTAAAACCATGTATCAAGTTGCCCAACCCTCATGAAAAGAAACATCTATCAAGACCATTATTTGATAAATATCTTAAGGTTTTAGATACCTGTAATTAAGATTGACTCATAGATGTGGAGTCAAGATTATCCTCTCCTTGGATGGGATCCCTTGGTGCGACCATAGAGGGGAGCGGGTGGAACTGGTCAGGTTTGCTTGCTGGAAGTATGAGGCACATGACTATGTGTGTGTGTGTGTGTGTGTGTGTGTGTGTGTGTTTTCTCCTCTGCTACTGCATAGGTATCCAAGGAAAACTGTGGAGTTTTTCAGGCTTGGACTGCACATGAGTTGCCTGGCGAACTTAGTATTTTCTATATGTGGTTGCTTTATCTTGATACCAAGTCAGACTGGGATTACACACGAGTTGTCTAGCGAATGCATTGGAGTTGCACAAAAACACCCCAAAACTAGATCCCATATGAGTATGTTTCGACTAACTTCTTTTCACGTGCAACTTTGGGTGCTACAGAAGCAACTCTAGTGCTATATGAAAGCAACTTCTTGTTAGTGTGTGCAGTATGACTGCCTACCATCGAAGACCCCTTCGAAGTTGGCTATCATGATTACCAAATTAACTAGCTTCACCACTAAGTTTCTTACCATAACTAGCAAGTATTCTACCATAACTAGCTTTACCTCCAAGCTTATAATATTGTTCGCAACTTAGTTTTCCGAGGTAGGCTTACGTTATAATAAGCTTTTTGCTATGACTAGTGAGTAGCTTAACAACATCCTTAGTTGCTTACAATACTTTTAGGTATGGTAAGCAACTTAGTTTCATAGATAGGCAACTTAGCAACACTAATGTGCAACTTTGCAATGTATTGTAGGCAACTGAAATAGTAATTGCAAGCAACTAATATAAGCATCACCGGTAGGCAACTTGAAAGTGTTGTATGCAACTTAGAAAAGCAATGATAAGCAACTTCACAATATATGTAGGCAACTAATTTGTAAAGTTAGGCAACTGAGCAGCAATGGTAGGCAACTAATTACCAATAGCGGGCAACTAAGCATCACCGGTAGGAAACTTGAAAGTGTTGTAGGCAACACAGAAAAGCAATGATAAGCAACTTCACAATGTATGTAGGCAACTGATCAACAATGGTAGGCAACTAATTACTAATAACAGGCAACTAAGCATCACCGATAGGCAACTTGAAAGTGTTGTAGGCAACTTAGAAAAGCAATGATAAGCAACTTCACAATATATGTAGGCAACTGATCAACAATGCTAGGCAACTAATTACCAGTAGCAGGCAACTAGGCATCAATGATAGGAAATTCCATAGTATTTATAGATAACTGATCAGCAACGATAGGTAAGTTAGGATAATGTTAGCAAATTAACATGTGCACATAGTGCAGTGAAGTTGCTTGCATGTAGCACTAGCCTTCGTGTGATTTTTCTCATTTTTTTACACAAACCAACCTAATAGGTAGTCCTACTAGGCAAAATAGATGGAGTTGCTTCCCTATAGTGCTATTTAGAGGTGAAACTAATCATTGGTGGTCATGGTAACTAATTTAGAAGGACTCCCGACTCATAGGTAATCATATTAGGCAATAAAAAGGAGTTACTCTCCTATAGCACTAAAGTTGCCTCTATAGCACCCAAAGTTGCTCTAAACTAAACTTTGTTGAAACCTACCCACATGGGATCTAGTTTTGAAGAGCTCGTCACGGTAAACCCAACGGTGAAAACGGATCTTGATTCTAATGCTCTAATCAAAAGTTATAGCTTTTAAATTTTTTTGAAACCCGAAAATAAATGCACGTGGCCTCTTAATTGAGGAAACCTTAGATTGAAGGCTCGTGTACATTCCTTTTTTGACAGAGTAGGATGATATGGCAGATATGTTTCCTTTTTTTATTTGGATGTAACGGTTTGGGTGCTTGCTGTTTTGGGAAACCGTGGAGAGCTGCCCGTTTGGTCCTTCTGTTTCCATCGAGCGCTCCGATCGACAGTAGGGCGCTCGGGCGCCCCCCCCCCCCCCCCCCCCCCCCCCCCCCCCCCCCCCCCCCCCCCCCCCCCCCCCCCCTGATTGATAGACGCATCGGGACACTATGCGTCCTGAACCAAACCGTACCAGACACGAGTCAACGCATTGCGAGTTGGTTAGTTTCTTTTCTCCATCTTGGTCATGCCTCTCACGCGAAAGCAAACCGTGCCTCTCGTGGAAGTAAAACAATGCCTCACGCGGAAGGAAAAAATAGAAAATGCGTTTTTTCCGTTTTCCGAGAGACACGGCCGTGCCTCTCGTGAAAGCAAAACAGTGCCTCTCGCAGAAGGAAAATGACAAAAAACTTTTTTTTTGCGTTTCTGAGAGTACGGCTGTGCCTCTCGCGAAAGTAAAACCATGCCTCTCGTGGAAGCAAAACAGTACCTCTCGCGGAAGGAAAAAAACAGAAAACATGATTTTTTTTTTATTCCGTTTCTGTGAAGTATGTTCGTGTCTCTCACGAAAGCAAAACCATGCCTCTCACGGAAGGAAAAAACAGAAAATGCATTCTTTTCCGTGCGAAAGCAAAACTGTGCTTGTCGAGGATGAAAAAAACGTGTTTTCTCGCGCAATTTCTTTTTCCGAATTTTATTATTCCAAAAGTTTAGCAAGACAGGTGAAAAACCAAAAAGTCGAAAACCGGTAAAACCCCATTTAAAAACCGAAAACGCGTGCGGAAAAATTAAAAAAAGACAAAATTCGGAAGGAGCATACAGAGCGCGACAAGTGGCGGCGCCTGAGAGCACGCCAAATGGCACGCTTCCAGCCCCCCCCCCCCCCCCCCCCCCCCCCCCCAGTGATTGTTGGGAGGCCCTCGTAGGAGCGCTCGTCAACTAGTTGTTACGACTTGGGTTCATACGTTGATTACCGACACGTGTATTACTGGGTTACCTGTGTCTGTCCCTGTATGTTTGTGCCATCTTGGTTTACGACTAGTCATGTCGACCCGGATTCTTTGTCATATGGATACTAGCAACATAATCATATACGTGAGCCGAA
This sequence comes from Thinopyrum obtusiflorum, assembly GCA_036873465.1. Classification (NCBI taxonomy): domain Eukaryota; kingdom Viridiplantae; phylum Streptophyta; class Magnoliopsida; order Poales; family Poaceae; genus Thinopyrum; species Thinopyrum obtusiflorum. The sequence continues at coordinate 67,425 of JAAAWM010012210.1, read as the reverse complement.
AAACACAAACGGTTCCAGCCAAAGTAAAGGTGGCCGCCGTGGGTTATCGTACGTGAGGCCTCAAAGTGATATGATATGTTACATGCTAGATTTCCTCTCTGAAATCCATGCCACGGGCCTCCACCGTTCACACTATCCCAACTATCCCCCTTGCAGGTTCGTAAACGTGCTGACAAAAGCAAAGCCCATGCTCACGTCCAGCCCAAAATCAGAGTTGCTTTGTCGAGCACTAGGAGAAGCCACCCCGACACTCTAATGCCAACGTCAACACTTCATCATCAAGGTATTCATCAGCATCTTCGTCAACACAACGCCGTCGTCTTGTCCACAAGATGAACATCTCTAGCGTCAATTGACAGCATAACAGCAAAACACGTCATCTACGACGGCACAACTGCAAAGACACCATCTGACACCCCATGATCAAATCGATGTTGGGGGGCTGCTGTTTCTCGTGGATGCAGTGAAATTACATACTAAAACGAAGTTCCATTTTGGAATAATTGTATTTATACCCTTAGTTGTGTCTCCCTCAACCGAATTGCCCCTAGTTTTTGAAAACACGTGGTCTTGCCCAACCCACTTTGTCGTCTTGTGCTTTTGCCCTTTGACCGTTTGACTGTCACTTTGAAAACTTCATAACTAATTCATACTAAATCAGAAAAATGCAAATAAGATACCAAAATGTTTGGAAAAACATCACCTGTATGTCAATGTTACTTGCATTCATGACAAAAGTGTTGGTAAGTACCCATCCGAGTTTTAGCTCTTATCATACCACCATGAACAGGAAAATCTAAAAAAATTCAAGAAAAATTTGGTGGCAAAGAATTGCAAATGTTTTAAATGCTTGCCAAGTTTCATGAGGGAATGACATTCATGCAAGTCGTGGCAAAAAAACAATGAACACTCGAAAATAGATTTTTTTTTTTGCCACGACTTCCACGAATGTCATTCCCTCATGAAACTTGGCAAGCACTTAAAACATTTGCAATTCTTTGCCACCAAATTTTTCTTGAATTTTTCCAAAAAAATTAGATTTTCCTGTTAATGGTGGTATGATAAGAGCTAAAACTCGGATGGGCACTTACCAACACTTTTGTCATGAATGCAAGTGACATTGACATACAGGTGATGTTTTTCCAAACATTTTGGTATCTTATTTGTATTTTTCTGATTTAGTATGAATTAGTTATGAAGTTTTCAAAGTGACGGTCAAACGGTCAAAGGGCAAAATCACAAGACGGCAAAGTGGGTTGGGCAAGACCACGTGTTTTCAAAAAATAGGGGCAATTCGGTTGAGGGGGACACTACTAAGGGTATAAATACAATTATCCCTTCCATTTTTACGTCTGTTGCTCTTAATTTGTTTGGACTAAGTATCAATCATGTGGAGAACTGATTTACAGTAAAGTGATGACCAATTTAGTCTCGCCAGATCATTGAAATATATGATGTTGACGAGATTGAATCGACAATTGGACAGCCCATTCAGCTATACAAATGACCATGTGACGGTAGCCAATTGTCGTGTGGTTACGAGTTGCGACGCACGATACTGTCATTTTGATCCTTGGATGACAGTCTAGCAGTTTGTGTAGCTGAACTGTGCTTCATCCTCTAAACCTTTCAGTTGGGCAATTGACCGAACAAGTGCATATGATATATATACTTAAACGGCCGCTGCCAAGAACCTGCATGCAGGCTCCACACACACTAGAGTAGTTTGTACGATAGATAGTAACTGAGAGAATGATGGCACGGTGCCGGATGAAATGAAATGATGATGATGAGCTCTGAAGATGTCAAATGTTGCTGTCGAGGTGCTGCTCTTGCTTGCTTGTCACTAGGATTCTGAAGAGGTCACACTGCACAGACAGAGGAACTAGAGGTACATATCAAAGCCATATATATATGTGTCGATAAATATCTTCTTTAGTTTCTTCTTGTGCATATGTGGTATTGCCGTACGTGGCTGCTAGCACTTAATTTGATGCTCTTTGGTAGTATTATTTAATTGAAAGGCCAACAAGCCAGCAAGATTTTAGGTTCTGAAATTGAAACAGAGCAAAAACAGGGCAGCGGCGCGGGGATCTTGTCACTTCATTTCTTTCGTCCATGTATGTTCAGGGTTTTGAAACTTTACCTGAGAGTTCGGAAACGAACTGCTGCATGTGCCCTCGACTTGTTTGGGTTCTGCTCTTGTGTGGATGATTTGGCCAACCACAACAGCAACCATACTAGTACTGTACGTGCATGTTGTGTCTGCCTAGCTACCCCGGCCATCCTGAATCCTACTAAATTATTACTACTCGTAATTCGCCTCGGCTTTGTTGATTCTTTGTGCAGTGCAATCAAATGAAGTTTAGGGCATTAAATTCTCTCAGAAAAAAAAAGAAAAAAGAAAGAAGCTATTGTTTCCGAGCTGGACTACCAGTTGTTGTTTGTAAGAAACTTCGATAGTCACCGAGTGACAAATTATGTATATTCACAACTTAAACAAACTAGTTAAATGCCCGTGCGTTGCTACGGGCTACAATGTAGGTACGAGTTCTAGAACAGATGCTTCTTTAGACTTTCTAAGATGGTCCAATACCTATTGTCATCTGATAATTTTCTTATGTGCCCTAAAAAATCAACAGGCTAGCATGTAGAAGGACATTCAATCAACAAGGAACACAACTGATGGTAACAAATAAATATCAGTAATATAATTCATTCCTTTGCAATTTTGTGAAGTAGCAACATGTTCACATCACATCTGGAAATCACAAGGCTGCAAAAAAAAGAGGGTTGCAACATTACCTACTACCAAGAAAATGACAGTGAAAAGCAAGATTGCAAGAGGTGTCGCATAAAAGTTACCAATATCTTAGAAAGGTTGCTATACTCTTCATTTGAAAAGTAAGAATACCTTCTGAGAAAAAGAACGGGCTACAGTACTGATGTAAATAATGAATGGGAAGAGAGCAAGACAATAAAACCATATGCCCCGTGAGCTTGAAAACATGAAAAGAAGGGATGTTCCAATACTTTGCTTTCCAGGAGCGACTCCGTAGGCTTCAGCTTCACGTCCACCTTTGCCGGTCTTCGTAAGCTTACATATATGCACAAGAGATAGAAAACAAAATCCTCCAATAGAGGTCTCATATTTTTACAAATGCGTGAAAAACATTGGAAGTGTAATGGTAAGAGAGGTCATATGGATTATTTCTTCTTGGCGACATGCTTCTTCTTGCTTTCTAGCCAAGTACAATGTCTAGGTTGTTGCATTTGTTACATTTATTGAACTTAGTACACAAAACCTAATGGGAACTATGCATATATCTTTAGTAAAATTAATGTGATTAAACATATATCCCCCAATGTCATGTTACTAACATCATTATTGTTAGGTTGATGGCAAAGGAAAACTTGTTTTTATTTTAAACATATTTTCTTTATGCCTCTCCCCTGGTGTTATTGTGTCCATTATTAACACTTGAAGAAACCAACCAATGCATTTACCCTTCTATCCTAACCAAAAAAATGTACAACTTGATGAAAAAAATATGAACCCCTCGCTCATGAAATCTGTTGCCAAGTAATCTCCAATGAAATGCAATTTGACACATAAAGTAGGGAAATTATTTCGCTCAGACAACCGTAATTGAACAGACCAACCCAATCTCCATCCCGCTCACTCTCAACCCTCACTTTTATAACAAAATCCACTAACTCGTATTCTAAGTGAGATAGTAATAGACACCATCGTGGCAGGAAGCAATGGACAAGGGCGGGAACCGCCTTCCTATCTTAGTGCTAGCACCTCCTGGTTCTATACTGGACCCACCTTTCATCCCAGGCTCTACCACGGCATCGCTACGCACATGTGTTGCCACAAAAAAAGAAAGTTATGAATAGAAATGTTCATCCAAAGCATGATACGGAATTTTTTTCCTCCCTCCCTTGACGACTTTTGAACAACACACTCTTCTTCTCTCCCCCTCCTCCCTTGTCAACTTTTTAACAACACACTCTTCTTCACCATCCCTCACTTCATCTCTCTCTACCTCTCCCGCCTTGTGCGACCAACTTGTCTATACACACAAAATGATTTTAGGGGAAAATACACATAAGTACATGTGGAATTCACTATTTTGTGTTTTGACAATGCCTAATATTTGACATCTGTCACGGGCACCCACCCTACAGTTTAATGAATCATATGCATTATATTTGGCCAACATAAGCACAGAGGGAAATAATTCCATTGAAACTGGTGCGGCTCAATTGTCCCAGTGAAGATAGTCGTCTCATCCTTCTCACTGTGACCTTGGCCCGCTGGATATCCTGCTGTCACCATGCTTCTGTCGTAAGCACCTCCTTGTGTTGCAACTGCATCAGTTACTTGTATTTGTTCCCTCGGTGGAACCATCAGCTATCAAAGCAATCCCACTGAAAGAAAACAATGATAATTGGCATTTCTGTGCCACTATTTCATCTACTCACTTTCCCACCTTCTTTTCTTATCGGGAACCCTCTATTTCTATCATTACATGAGATGACAAAACTCAAGTAAAAAAATCGCAAGTGAACAAAAAATAGTGGTGTCTATCGATGATAGCTTAAGGCCCTGTTTTTGGGCTTATGCTTCAGCTTTTGCAGCTTTTCCATTTTGGCCTAAATGCCAAAAAAGCTCCTAAATAGAAGCTTTTGCCTTATACCGTCATATAACAATATTGATTCATAAGCCAAAAGCCCTCATTTAGGAGCTTCTTTGGCTTTTAGGCCAAAGTGAAAACGCTGCAAAAGCAGAAGCATAAGCCCAAACAAACAGGGCCTAAGATTACCTTGTAAGTTGCTGAAAATGGTCGGGTGAGGGAAATACCTGCAACTGGTTGCTCGCGACCTCAGTCCTCTCATCCAAATCAACATCAAGCGATGAGTTGTTGATGTTGGCATTGGCATATCCTGATGGAAACTTATACTGAAAACCTTATAAAACTACAGATAACTGATACTCAACTGTAGGAACTTGAATTTGCAACAAATAATGAGGAATAAAAGCATTATGCTAATTATTTTAAATTACTTCAGTGAAATAAGCAAGTTGTGCTGGAGCTAGCATAGCAAGCTAGTTCATGCTAAGATCAGAACGTATTTCACAAGAATATCAATAGTTAATACAACTATGAGCCTAGGGGGTTCTATATGAAAATTCCTGTTCAAAACCTGTAGTTTGCAGATGTAAAAGAGTTATAACATAAGGAATAAACACACTTAGGTGAATCAGAAACCTCCCATGGATGATTCTCGTACACAATAAAACTGAAAAATGACAATATCTATATAGTACATCCGTAACAATAAATTATTTTGCTAAAGTATTTGTTGTTGCAAGCGTCAATCATTAATACTTTTGCAACTGCCACGTCCATTTACAGCTGGTACGGCTTCATGTTGCTCTTCTTTTGAAGCTGGCTTATCGAGTAGCAAACTCAGGGCACTGGCCTAGTTGACTTTAGGTACTTGTCTCTCCCCCTAAAGACAGAGATCAGTCCATATCTTTTGCAGTTTGCTCATGTATGAAATGACTTAGGACATCCGACAGAGTGTTAAGAAGTTGTTGCACTCTTCACACACGGACTCGGTACGAGCTAAAAAAACTCAAAATGGTTCTCGTATGCGCAATCAGTTTAACCGAGCAAGGAAATCACCAAGAAAAAGAAAGTATAAGTTGAATGACAATGTTTTGCAAATTTAGTCAAACACAAAATAGGAGGCCCAGTGTAAAAAACATACTTGTCTGCATATCGTTTCTTCTACTTCCTTAGTCTGCAGTCACCAAAAGGAAGATTTGTTCACTGAACAGATTCCCACCTAAATCGAAAGAAAGCCTTTTAAAACCACATTACTCCACTGCCCCGGCTAGCCCTTTAAAACCAACATCTTCCACCACTGGCTGTCTCTGTTAGTTCACAAAGCCTTTATATATACCTCCAAGATATTACCAATCTTCTCTTTACGCTTTACCAGGTGAGGCTGACGGCAAATCTGAGCAACAATTTCATTGTGTGACAGACCTACTCTAGAATTCATAACATCTACTATAGATATGCCAGTCTGAATCATTTTGTCAGAGTACGTCCTTTCATTGGGATTGATTGAACTTCATGTACCTGATTAAGAAAATAATATCAAAATTTAGGTAGCCTAAAATCTTTTGCATTTCTTAAGCTGCCTTAACTCTTACCGGAAATACCAGGTATGCCTCCGGTAAAATAGGTGCACCTCTATCTATAGGTTTTTCAGAATAAATGAAAATGCGCCCAAGAGTATCTAGTGATATCGGAGTTCTTAGAACCTTCAAAATGCAAAAAATAGAAGATATTAATGAACCGGAATTTAGACTAAGTGAAAAAAATAATAGCACAAAGACAACTCAATCATAGTTTATTAATCAAAACAGACATGAATAATCCTATTAATTAAGGTGGCCACCACAACCACTACCGTCCAGAGATCAAAGGGGAGAACAACATCATATTAATCAAACTGAACTGAAAAGTTGCATAATGTCCATGATCTACCCAAGTGAATCATCGGTGGACAAAAAACTGCTACATTGATGAGGGTGCGCTTCCTCAGTTCTGCTCCACCTGCAGTCAAATGACGAAACAAACATGATGAACTTATCTATGCATCCATGTGTTCCTAGGACCACACCAATTGGTCACTGGTTAGTACTTCTCAATGAATCTTGTGAGCGCTAGAGGGACAACAGTAATGTGCGTACGCACCTAGGAGGACGTGTACGTGACACTGCCGGCGAAGTCGGAGATGCTCACAATCTCCGAACCTCCTCTAGCTCGAGGAAGCTGGAGATGGCATCGACAACCAGGTCCACGTGCTTCACGGACTGGTTCGTGATGGTGCATGCACGGTCTAGGTTGGATTGGGCATGGTCCATGTCGATGCCGCCAGCCTGAGGTATCTGGCCGTTGGCGGCGGCGCCTGGGGCCGGCAGATCGATCTCATGGCCGTCCTGTGAGGGCACGCCGGTGGCCGTTGCGTGATCGATCTTGGCGAGGTGCTCGGTGGCGGGGGTGCCCCGCGAGTCTAGGTCGCGCAGGAGGGGTGGGAGACGAGCAGAGGGTGCTCTCCCTCCCTCGCTCCTTCCAATATCTTCCACGGACGGCACCGGCGCTGCGCTCCTGTCCGCTCTCTCTATCTCTCTTCGACGGCCAGCACGAGGAACGGGATGGGTACCCCTCTCTGGATCCAGATCGTGCGAGGTGGGGGCGCAGATGGTGGGGTTGTGGCGAGGTTTTTTTTGAAAGCGGGGTTGTGGGGAGGTTGGTTCACGCGGAGAAAAGCCAAGTGGGTTTCGTGGAAGGAGGTGGTGAGAGGTGGGAGAAAATAAAACCGACGAAAATAAAACCGACGTACCAGGCTACCAACTGTTTCATTAGGAGTAGAGATTAATGCAAACCAAAAGGAAGATGAGAAACTCCCTAGCGACAGATGAAAGTTGGAACACAGAAAAGCCAAAAAGGTTGTCCGTTGTCTGTCTAAGCTACTCCCGCCATCCCACAATATAAGATTGGAAAACGATCTTATATTGTGGGACGGAGGGAGTAATATAGCTTGGAAAATGATCTTATATTATGGGACGGAGGGAGTAGAACTAAGAATAAGTTGCCGGCCGGGCCAACAACATTGGTGGCACCGTCCGTCCGCCAGCTTAACCCAAGGCCAGGAAACAAAAATTTACATACAAAATTCATAATTGTGTCATTGTGCGGATCGATCCATATCAGATGAATTAACAATGCATGCTAAACTAGAGTTAACAAGACGCCGGTCGCCGGAAGCAAGACATGGCCTTTGGTAATGTCCAAAGCTTATACGCCCTGAGGCCATTTAGGTGCGGCAAGAGAACCAAGGACAAGCCATCCATGCGTCTCTCCAACTCATCCATTGAAGGTGATCTTAGCTGTCTCCGCTACACAAACAATCTACCTTTCCTGGTTCTAGTTCTTAGCTATTTCTCGTCTAAATTTAGGATATGCATGCTCGATGCTCGCCTCGCTTTTATTTCGAGTCACCAATCAATTGTTACTGATAGTTCTATTCTTTTTTATCTGCATGCAGCTCTTCAATACCAACTCAAGTGAGAAAACCCTTGAAACTAAATGACGGGGGTTCTTAATGCTTTGGCGTCTTATGTGACCAAGATGCTCGCCGACATGGCCAGAGATGAGGTGGCCATGCTGATCGGGGTCTCCGGTGAGATCGACGAGCTGGGTATCAAGCTCAGGGACCTCAACAACTTCCTTGCCGATGCTGATAGGAGGGAGACCACTGACGAGAGTGTGCGGAGTTGGGTGGGGGAAATGAAGCCTGCCATGTACCAGGCCACCGACATCGTCGACCTATGTCAGCTCAAGGCCATGGAGAAGGGTCCATCCAAGGACTTGGGGTGCCTTAACCCTCTCCTCTTCTGCATGCGGAATCCCTTCCATGCCCACGACATCGGCACCCGCATCAAGGCACTTAACAAGGATCTCGACAGCATCTGTGAGCGGAGCAATAAATTCAAATTTGCCAAACTGGAAAGTTACCAAGAGCACAGGACGGCTCGATCTCTCGCCACTGACCGCAAAACGGATTCATTGATGGAGCGCTCAAGTATTGTTGGCGAGAAGATCATGGAGGACACAAGAGCACTTGTGGAGGTGCTTACAAGGGAGACATGTGGTGACAAGACTAGTCGCCTCAAGGTGGTTGCCATTGTTGGTGTGGGCGGGATTCGCAAGACTACCCTTAGCAAGAAGATTTTCAATGACGAAGCTATCGAAGGCAAATTCACTAAGAAGATATGGCTTAGCATCACACATGATTTCACTGATGTTGAGTTGTTAAGTACAGCCATCACTGCCGCTGGGGGAGACCTCCCTAGAGGGGTGGGGCTCTAAACAGGGCCCTACTTGTCGATGCTCTCATGAGCGCCATTGAGAACAAGAAGTTCTTTCTTGTGCTCGATGATCTGTGGGGAGTTGATGCATGGGACAAACTGCTAATGACTCCCTTTGGCTATGGTGGCCCGGACAGTCGAGTCCTCATCACCACAAGACATGAAACTGTTGCAAGAAACATTAAGGCTGCAGACTGCCACCATGTTGACAAGTTAGGGCCTTAAGATGCATGGTCATTGCTCAAGAATCAGGTTTTACCACCTCAAACTCAAGATATATAACAACTCATCTTTTAGTAGCATGTGCACTGTTACGTATGTATCTTTGTTCACTCAAAAAGTAGTGATTCCAGGTTAACGTATATGAGACGAACTTTTGACTGCAGTGTCTTACAATCAAGTTAAGGATAATTTATTGTTTCCCTTCATACTTTATAGTTCGTCATTGTACATGTCTTCACTTGATTAACTAGTATCAAGAATGATTAACCTGGTAGAGGATTGACATTATACTTTTATATAAGGTAATGTGAGGCAACAAACCTGCATATAACTTAATGTGAGGCAACAAAGCTGCATATAACTTAATGGTCAATGTATCAACGTGAGGACTGTGTCGTGTCCTAAAAAACATATAGTCGGGAGTAGACGAAGTGCTCATATTGTATACGTGTACTTAAAGGCCTTTATGTTTACAATAATAAATGAGACAATTGAAATACATTAATAAAATTAAATGCATAATACACATGCGTGCATGATGTGAGCTTTAGTTGACAATTAATTAAGGAATATTGGTAGTATTCATGACTTTAAACTTCTCCACTATCATTTAATTTAGGTAGTCAATAATTTATATTCCTTCTGAATATAGGTTATCTTAGGACATGGGTCAGTCAAATATTTCAAAGTTTGGCTATAACGATACTTTACCCACATTGATAACATGAAATTGACACTAATATATCCATCATGGAATATATTTTCATATTGTAGTATTTTTTATTTGAAACATCATGCTTTTGTAGAATTTAATTGAGAAAGGTTATGTCCATATACGAACTGAGATACATTTATGGTGAAAGGGACTATTAATTTTGTTTGCTCACTGATCTAACATTTTATTAGTAAATGATACAACTACATTAGCTAATCACCAATGTCAGATGTTGTGTTCCCCTTATTGAAGCTATAGATTTAAACTGGTTGTAGGTTCTCACAACAGAGGAAAACAGACATGAGGTTGATGTGCTAAAGGATGTTGTGTTTCAAATTATAGCAAAACGTGACAGTTTACCACTTGCTATAAAAGTGATCGGGGGACTTCTATGCAGTAAGGAGAAATCACGGCATGATTGGCAAGATATTCTTGATGATGATATATGGTCATCATCTCTAATGTCTGATGAGCTAAACTATGCAATATATCTTAGCTACAAGGACTTGCCCCCATGCTTAAAACAATGCTTCCTGCACTTCTCCCTTAAACCCAAAAAGGTACTGCTAAATTATACTGAAATCGTGTCCATGTGGATCTGTAAAGGATTGGTTCAAGGAGGCTCGAATAGTCTTGAAGAAGAAGAAGAAGGGAAAAGGATCTATAAAGGGCTAATATTAAGGAACCTTATAGAGATAGATTCATCATTTCCAAGCCAACTTATCTGCAATATGCATGATGTCATTCGCTCATTTGCTCAATTTATGGCTAGGGATGAAACACTAGTAGCTCACAGTGGAGATACTGCTAAAAAAAACCTTAGATCATCAACTTTTCTTAGTTTGTCTATAGAAACCAAAGGAGTGGGATCAGATGTATTTGAGTGGAAATATTTAAAAGATGAAAAATTCCTTAGGACCTTAATATTAACTGGAAACCTCAAAATTCAGCCTGGGGATTCATTGATTAACATCCCAAGTCTACGTCTTCTACATATAGAATCTGCAAATATTGCTGCACTAGTTGAATGGTTGTGCCAACTCAAGCACTTGAGATATTTGGTATTAAAGTGCATTGATGTGTGTAGACTGCCAGAGAACATCCACGAGATGAAATTCCTAGAGCATATTAGCATTGTCAGGCTTCAAGGGTTGAGATTTCTTGATATTGAGGACACATGTGTAAACTTTATTCCTAGGGGTTTCCGGGCTCTTACAAATTTGAGGGTACTGTGTGGGTTTCCAGCCTATATTGATGGTGACTGGTGTAGTATGGAAGAGTCGGGGCCTCTTTCACAGCTCAATTGCCTTTCACTATGGGGCCTAGAAAATGTACCTACTGCCTTGTTGGCTGAAAAGGCGAGGGTAAATGCAAAGAAAAATCTTACCAAACTTGTTTTAAAATGTGGTGGTGGAGTGGGAGATGGGTTGGTACAAGGAGGAGTCTCTAAGTCAGAGGAGCAAATAATTGAAGCGGTGTTTGATGTGCTATGTGTTGGAATTAATCACGTCTTGCATGTACGTAGCCGGGTATGACTAGTTTTAGTGGCCGAGTCGGTTTGCTGCTGGAGTGCTGGTATACTAGCCTAGCTGCTATATATACAAGTAAACCCCCGTGTAAACTTTGTACCGTGGAGATCAATAAAGCAAAACACCAGGCTCGAGACGGGCCTGTGTCAATCATCCAAATACTTGTGTGCGTGCGTTTGTTTCCGGCCTGCTGGCCGCCGTGCACGTACGTGTGATTTTGGTGTTGCCTACGGAAAGATCGATCAGGAGCAGACTAGCTAATACAAGCTAGCTGCACTACGGTGTGTCTCGGCGTAAAGGAACTTCGTCGAGTTCGTCAGTGAGCTTCGTTCGTCATCGTCGTTCGTCGTCGGTCGTATCCCGTCGTCGGAAGTACTCGGCGTCGGGTCTGGGCCAACACTATGTCCTCAGCCTTGCATAGAACAAATCTTCATAGATAGATATTTTGGTCGTCGGCTCCCAGGATGGATGGCGTCCACAGCTATGGTGCCCCTCGAGAGCTTGAAGATTCTAGTCCTCGAACAGCTACCTTGCTGCACCCAACTCCCAGATGGCTTGTGTAGGCTCCCGTATTTGGAGTGGCTACAAGTGGACAGGGCTCCAGTAATCAAGTGTGTCGGTCCTGAATTCGTCCATCAGTACAATCAGCAGCACCGCACTTCATCTCAGTTGGCTAGACATTGAATTTTCACAGAATGGAGGAATGGGAGGAGTGGGTTTGGGAGACGGAAGTGAAAGCTATGCCCTTATTGGAGGTACTTCGCATCAGTGATTGCAAATTGGGTTGTATGCCTCCAGGACTTATGTCCCATGCAATGGCTTTGAAGAAGCTAGAAATATGGAACGTCCAACGTCTCCACTCTCTAGAGAACTTTGTTTCTGTAGTTGAGCTCGACCTGCATGACATACCCGAACTGGCCATGATCTCCAATCTTCCAAAATTACAAAAGCTTGAAATCAGTTACTGCCCGAAGCTCAAGACACTGAAAGAGATGGATGCACTCAGGCGGCTCCAGCTGACAGTTCCTTTCTCGGAAAATCAACTTCCGGTCTACCTGCAGATTGTAAGGCCAGGTCATTTGCTGCTGACCTGCAACCTAGCAGTACTCACTTCCATGGCTGAGGGTGAATCTAGCTCCGAGTGGGACAAGTTCAGTCATATCAAGCACGTTGAGGCTTATGCAGAGGATGGAGAAAATGAGAAGAAATGGCACGTGTTCTACACATCTGAATCCTGCAACATACAAACAAATATTCATCAGGTAATACTTTGGTCTCTCTCTCTTTCAATCTAGCTAATAATAATATTCTTCCTTAATGTAATCTTTTTTGCTTCCATGCATATTGTTATCATCAGTATGACATAGGATAGCTGAATGTATCTCCCACTATCTTTATTTGCTTGCCAGGATCGATTGGTGGAAGAAGAGGACGAGGCTGAAACTCCAGCTGAACGAGGAAGGGTATATCATTTTAGGTGAAAGGACGATATGATGCAAGGATATATGTACGTCTGCTGTTACAACTTCTATTAGATTTAAGTATTCTTACCTAATGCCATGACCAATGGAATCAAATGTTTTATATGATGATCAAAACCATGCAGGGATACGGGGAAAGCATCAGCCATAATGCCATGTAGACTTACCTGCAGAGATTCAGACACCATACCAATTTCTTGCGAAGTGTGACATATACACTTACGAATTTAGAGATGTAAACTTCATGGCGGACTATCTAGCTGGTGAAGAAACATGGAGACCTTGGCAAGGCTGTCCTTTGTGCAGTGCAAGCAACCAATAGTTTAGGCTACTCTGCTCTGCTCTGCTCTCTCAAAGCAGCTCAGGTTGCAGTTCCTCTGAAGCAGATGCGTTTTTCTTTTTCTTTTTCGCGGGTGCCTTGCGTTCCTTCTCTGAAAAACTATGTTTTTTCTATAGATCAATCAATAGTATACTGGTATCTTAGCTTTTAATTTGTACTGCAACAGCACAAATGACTGTCAGAAAGTGGAGTTTTCAAGCTCCCGGCTGCTGAATTGTAACCGTATGTCATAGGAATTCAGAGCGATGTATACTGGACCAAACAAATGGTGGTGAGATCTTGGCTAAAATATGGTCAAATTCGTGGCGCGTGGGTCCACGAAGAACACGATGATGACCTGCTGGCTGGATGGTGTAACTATCTGTTGTTTCTTAAATCAGTGCAATCAAATTAAGTTCAGGTTTGTTCTGGGGCTGTCTATGTTCTGGCTGGAAGCAACTAACTTGGGTTACAGGTTCTGACTCTGGAACACTAAATACTGTTAGAAGAAATCCAATCAAAAATGTAATCAGTGCGTACTATATGTTGTAAACTAAACGCATTGTACCAGTGTTGTAGTCTTGATATGACGAATTATTCAGTCCACCCATTCTGATGAGCAATTCCCAGTCTTGCTCGACCCCTTTGTTTACCCTATGTATGTTACCTTCTATTCAAGAAAAGAAAGGCATCATCCTTTTTTTGGCAGGTTCAAGATAAGTATCAAGGCTACCCTTTAAAAGAGAGGCATCATATTATTTTGCCTTGCTCAATCTAAATATCAGCCTATAAAAATGGAGCACTACTGTATCCACACCACCTGCCAGCCAACCAAACATGAACATTAATGTCATCTTGTGAGTTGTGACTTGTTAGCAACACAGGCCCAGCTCCCGGTCCATCGGCATATGTTCAGACGTTTCCGGTGCGCATCGGATACTCCACTACAAGCGGAGAGCCCACTACATCTCAAAAGACCGGCCTGAAGGGAGTGTGGCACTCTCCCTTATAAGGAGGTCCTAGCCTCCTCCCATATCCAAGGTGGGACTAAAGTCACTGGCGTTGCCCAAGGTCAGGTTCCTGACATGACCAGTGTTACTTATTTTCAATAATTTCAAATGTGATCTTGATCAGTTGTTGTCAAGGTAGAAAATGTTATAAACGTCAAAGATACATGATTGCCGGTTAAGAGCCTGCAGTAATTCAGAGAGGGTTTACTGAAGATCGGATGACTACACGATGATCTCTAGAGATGATGACATTCGCCACAAATGACTACTACGATGATCTCTACATGGGGCCTCACCGTATTCCAACTTATTCTCTGGATTACTGTCAGGAATGAAACCAACAAATGTAGTTTCAGCGTCTGAAACTGCAACTGTACACTCTGCGTTCCTCTTAAGTTCAGTCCAGGAAGCCGCTATGCTATTCATCGAGCCTTATATATGTGACAGATTATCATGCCTAGCCCAGCCCATCTGAGTTTCCGTTTCCAGAACTATCAGTTAGGCAGCTGTTGCTCTGTATGTGGATTTTCGTCTAGATGGATAGAAGCAGCAGGCTAGTCTGTGCTCCTCGGTCAACCATCTCGTGCCAGAACTTACACCAGCGACTGCATGCCTAGGCTTGTGAATTTGGATAACACGTACTAGTCTGTTGGTCCCTTTCGTATTTTTTTCTCAAATTTTGACCATAAATTTAAATAACAAAATGTTAATGCATGCCACCAAAAATTATATCCTTGGATTCATATTTGAATATAGTTTTCGATAATATTATTTTGCTATGTATAACTTATATTTTATTAGTTAAAAGCATGGTCTAATAAAACAGGACGTAGGCAGTAATATATCAACCGTCCCCCCATATGTCATTGATGACACCTGTTCTTGAAGTTCCAGCACATGAATGAACGAACCTATTGGGAATAATCCCAAATTAAACTAATCCGAGATAGCAACCCACAACCTAGCCTGCAATTTCTTATAGCGAGACGGTTGCGTATGTTGATTTCATCTAGCACCTATATACTACTCCCTCCATCCCATCTATATTATACGGAGGTTGTATAATATAGTACTGCGGGTTGATCCATGGATATTTCCCTCTCAAAGACCAGGCTCCAGTGTGATAGCAGCACATGCGCATCCATGGTCCGAGTCAGCACAAAAATGAAAAAGACTAATAGCCAGGAAGACCTTAAGAAGAGCATACTTCTGCAGTCTTCCCTAATGTGATTGAGACAGGCTGCCAAACTCATGAGCTGTAACGCCAGTAGTTAATACGCCTTTGAAATCTTCTAGCTTAGACCTTCTATCATTAGTGCCATTGGTACTAATGTACTATCAAAATAACGTAGTTTTGTCCATTGTTACAGCTGATATGTGCACTCGACAGAGACATCCTCCTCTTAGAATTGCTTATCTTTACTATATATTTGTGGGGGCAGGGGAACCGCGTGGCTCTCTTGTCGCACCCTTTGGGTCTCCTCTCTTGCATTGCCAGGAGTTGTTGGCTGAAAGCTCTACATAAATTGTATATACATTTATGTTTCAAGTTGGCCATCCACCTGCAAATCTTTAAGTGAGTAGTAGTACTCCCTCCGTTTTTATTTACTCCGCATATTAGGTTTGATTGAAGTCAAACTTTATAAAAATTGACCAAGTTTATAGAAAAATATATAAACATTTACCTTTACAAATCTATATGATGTGAAAGTACATTTAATAATAAAAATAATGGTGTTGATTTATTATTGTATATGTTAATATTTTTGTTTATAAACTTTGTTAAAATTTACAAAGCTTGACTTTGACCAAAGCTAATATGCAAACTAAATAAAAATGGAGGGAGTACTATGTATTTTGATGGTAGATGGATCATGGATGGATGCATATGCCTTCTACAGAGCCAGATCACAATCATTTGGCATCGCTGGCCGCCGGCCACCGTTTTTACTCCAGTATTTTTTGCTCGATGGGTTAGTAAGGAATCGGTAACAATTAATAACAGGTTGATAGATGCATGGATCTGATAAATAAGCCAACTATTCAGCAAAGGGTTTAGTGTAACATCATACACGGGCAAATTAATGCAAGCACTGAGATGCACACAGCTTTGTGTTTCGCCTCCAGTTTGTCCTCGCCGACATTCTATTATTTATCTGATATATAGTTCATCGATTATATTTTCACAGGAGCACATTCCACTGGCCGTTGATGCCGCCAGTGACAGAATGGGAAATCAGTCTGGAACATACATGTATACGTACATACTACTTCTCTACCGAAATACTTGTAGCTGGGGAAACTAGTACAAGTTCCCCAACTACAAGTATTTTGGTACGGAGGGAGTACATAAATAGTGTACGTGACAACGCGATCATTCCAGTTGCCACTAAGTAAATTGGAATGTATCACATTACATCTCAGCTAGACACGGATTTGAATAAGACGTACGTACTAAACCCAGCTGCAACCACTCTTGGGGACTGATTTATGAAAATAACAATCATCCATGCTCACATAACATGGGAAGGCATGTGAAGAGAGATTAGCCAGTAGTTGAGAGTAACTTGTTGCTGACCACAATGGCTTCCAGGCAGTAAACTAATAATGTTTGAATCAGTCGTAGCTTCAAATAATAATAAAATGATTACACTTCTGCTTCGATACACCCCTTAAACACATCTACGGCTGAGATTACTTCATACCCCTACCACTACTGGAATTTTCGTATACGCCGGGTGTCAGGGTCTTCGCCGAGAGCCAAAACACGGGCACTCGACAAAGTAATGAATACCGAGAGCCGCACTCGGCAAAGGGTGTATCTCGGCAAACACGTGATAATGCCAAGAGTAGGCCTCGGCAAATAGGCAATACTCGGCAAAGGCTCTACTTGCCGAGGGCCAACTGGCCACCACACGGCAAAGTTTTGCCACGTGGCACATCCGGCGGCGAATAATGGCACGTTCACGGTTGCAACTCTTTACCGAGAGTGGCTCTCGGCAAACATTTAGTCCCACCTCGCCTACCGACAAGCAGAAAGACCTGTTTAAATAGTTCAATCGCATTAAGCTTCGGTCTTCATTATTAAGAATACATATTGTCACTATGAATCTTCATGTTCCAGACAGAGAAAATTCATATTGATAGTCTGTATTCTAAAGAATGGATGCTGGCGTTTTTTATGAATTTATCCAACCACACCTTTACCGAGAGCGGCTCTCGGTGGAGAACAGTTACCGAGAGGTACACTCGGTAAAGATCAGGCTCTCGGCAATCTTTAGTCCCACCTCGTTGAGAGACAAGCACCATGAACTGTTTAAAAAGTCAAAAGTACCTCGGTGGTATACAATTATGAAAATGTATTAATTTTATGATCCAACGGTACCTGTTCAGAGAGTGGCTCTCGGTAAAGGAATTGTTGCCGAGAGTAGCTCTCGGTAAAGATAAGGCTACCATCAAACTTTAGTCCCACCTCGCCTAGAGAGAAGCAACATAACCTGTTTAAATACTGGGATAGTCCAGATGTAGTAAGCTTTGGTATTCATTACACTCTTGTTAAGGTGATGAACTATCACTATGAATCTTCACCTGTTTCGGGCATTGAAGTTTCAAAGTGATAGGCCATCATCTTAATGCCGGATGCCGGTGTTTTTATTATTAATTCAACTATTAGTTTTTTTCCCTGAGGCCGCTTGTAAACCGCACCGTCTCCGAGCTAGTGTCTGGGTATCGAGAGGGAACGTGTCCGGTTTGTGCAGGAAGTGCGGGTCCTATTGCTTCGTTGGCCTCGAAACTTCTCGTGCTATAAAAGGGGCCAACCGCATGACACATGCCACGCCCCCCGCATTTTTTCGGGCATGCGTGCAATATTCGAGAAATTTATTGCTCTGCTAGGGTTTCATCGCCGGAAATTGCAGATCAGCAAGGCGGCACATGAAATCATGCCCGGTAGCGGCATGGGAAATGCTTTGTGATGTCCTAGTGGCATGCCTAGGCCATGCACAGACGAGGGAGGGGCATGCCCTGCCACCGGGTTACCGAAAGTACATCAGTGTCATTCCTCATGCAACCGTTGAAATCCTCGGAAAATCGTACGATGGTAGGATTGCTCGGGATCTGGCATGGTGTAATCAGATGGCCCCTGTAGGGTGTGGTAAAAGTTTGGGCGCGTTTCGAGAAAGCCTCCTCTGAGGCCGCTTGTAAACCGCACCGTCTCCGAGCAAGTGTCTAGGTATCGAGAGGGAACGTGTCCGGTTTGTGCAGGAAGTGTGGGTCCTGTTGCTCCGTTGGCCTCGAAACTTCTCGTGCTCTAAAAGGGGGCAACCGCATGACACGTGCCACGCCCCCGCATTTTTCGGGCACGCGTGCAATATTCGAGAAATTTATTGCTTTGCTAGGGTTTCATCGTCGAAAATTGCAGATCAGCAAGGCGACACATGAAATCATGCCCGGTAGCGGCATGGGAAATCCTTTGTGATGTTCTTGTGGCATGCCTAGGCCTTGCACAGACGAGGGAGGGGGGTCATTTCCGAGTGCTTTTCTCGGCATTTGTGACATTTTCCGAGAGCTGCTCTCGGCAGAGGGTAACCCTAGATCTAAGGTATTATCCTTTACCGAGAGTTACTCTCGGAAAAGGTGTAAACCCTAGATCTAGGGTTCGTACCTTTTTCGAGAGCCGCACCGACAGACTCTCGGTAAAGGTCGACAACACTTAAACTCCACCCGCGTGTTCTCTTCTTCTCTCTCACTTCTCTCTCTTTCTCCCACCCCACCCCACCCCCCCCCCCCCCCCCCCCCCCCCCCCCCCCCCCCCCCCCCCCCCCCCCCCCCCCCCCCCCCCCCCCCCCCCCCCCCCCCCCCCCCCCCCCCCCCCCCCCCCCCCCCCCCCCCCCCCCCCCCCCCCCCCCCCCCCCCCCCCCCCCCCCCCCCCCCCCCCCCCCCCCCCCCCCCCCCCCCCCCCCCCCCCCCCCCCCCCCCCCCCCCCCCCCCCCCCCCCCCCCCCCCCCCCCCCCCCCCCCCCCCCCCCCCCCCCCCCCCCCCCCCCCCCCCCCCCCCCCCCCCCCCCCCCCCCCCCCCCCCCCCCCCCCCCCCCCCCCCCCCCCCCCCCCCCCCCCCCCCCCCCCCCCCCCCCCCCCCCCCCCCCCCCCCCCCCCCCCCCCCCCCCCCCCCCCCCCCCCCCCCCCCCCCCCCCCCCCCCCCCCCCCCCCCCCCCCCCCCCCCCCCCCCCCCCCCCCCCCCCCCCCCCCCCCCCCCCCCCCCCCCCCCCCCCCCCCCCCCCCCCCCCCCCCCCCCCCCCCCCCCCCCCCCCCCCCCCCCCCCCCCCCCCCCCCCCCCCCCCCCCCCCCCCCCCCCCCCCCCCCCCCCCCCCCCCCCCCCCCCCCCCCCCCCCCCCCCCCCCCCCCCCCCCCCCCCCCCCCCCCCCCCCCCCCCCCCCCCCCCCCCCCCCCCCCCCCCCCCCCCCCCCCCCCCCCCCCCCCCCCCCCCCCCCCCCCCCCCCCCCCCCCCCCCCCCCCCCCCCCCCCCCCCCCCCCCCCCCCCCCCCCCCCCCCCCCCCCCCCCCCCCCCCCCCCCCCCCCCCCCCCCCCCCCCCCCCCCCCCCCCCCCCCCCCCCCCCCCCCCCCCCCCCCCCCCCCCCCCCCCCCCCCCCCCCCCCCCCCCCCCCCCCCCCCCCCCCCCCCCCCCCCCCCCCCCCCCCCCCCCCCCCCCCCCCCCCCCCCCCCCCCCCCCCCCCCCCCCCCCCCCCCCCCCCCCCCCCCCCCCCCCCCCCCCCCCCCCCCCCCCCCCCCCCCCCCCCCCCCCCCCCCCCCCCCCCCCCCCCCCCCCCCCCCCCCCCCCCCCCCCCCCCCCCCCCCCCCCCCCCCCCCCCCCCCCCCCCCCCCCCCCCCCCCCCCCCCCCCCCCCCCCCCCCCCCCCCCCCCCCCCCCCCCCCCCCCCCCCCCCCCCCCCCCCCCCCCCCCCCCCCCCCCCCCCCCCCCCCCCCCCCCCCCCCCCCCCCCCCCCCCCCCCCCCCCCCCCCCCCCCCCCCCCCCCCCCCCCCCCCCCCCCCCCCCCCCCCCCCCCCCCCCCCCCCCCCCCCCCCCCCCCCCCCCCCCCCCCCCCCCCCCCCCCCCCCCCCCCCCCCCCCCCCCCCCCCCCCCCCCCCCCCCCCCCCCCCCCCCCCCCCCCCCCCCCCCCCCCCCCCCCCCCCCCCCCCCCCCCCCCCCCCCCCCCCCCCCCCCCCCCCCCCCCCCCCCCCCCCCCCCCCCCCCCCCCCCCCCCCCCCCCCCCCCCCCCCCCCCCCCCCCCCCCCCCCCCCCCCCCCCCCCCCCCCCCCCCCCCCCCCCCCCCCCCCCCCCCCCCCCCCCCCCCCCCCCCCCCCCCCCCCCCCCCCCCCCCCCCCCCCCCCCCCCCCCCCCCCCCCCCCCCCCCCCCCCCCCCCCCCCCCCCCCCCCCCCCCCCCCCCCCCCCCCCCCCCCCCCCCCCCCCCCCCCCCCCCCCCCCCCCCCCCCCCCCCCCCCCCCCCCCCCCCCCCCCCCCCCCCCCCCCCCCCCCCCCCCCCCCCCCCCCCCCCCCCCCCCCCCCCCCCCCCCCCCCCCCCCCCCCCCCCCCCCCCCCCCCCCCCCCCCCCCCCCCCCCCCCCCCCCCCCCCCCCCCCCCCCCCCCCCCCCCCCCCCCCCCCCCCCCCCCCCCCCCCCCCCCCCCCCCCCCCCCCCCCCCCCCCCCCCCCCCCCCCCCCCCCCCCCCCCCCCCCCCCCCCCCCCCCCCCCCCCCCCCCCCCCCCCCCCCCCCCCCCCCCCCCCCCCCCCCCCCCCCCCCCCCCCCCCCCCCCCCCCCCCCCCCCCCCCCCCCCCCCCCCCCCCCCCCCCCCCCCCCCCCCCCCCCCCCCCCCCCCCCCCCCCCCCCCCCCCCCCCCCCCCCCCCCCCCCCCCCCCCCCCCCCCCCCCCCCCCCCCCCCCCCCCCCCCCCCCCCCCCCCCCCCCCCCCCCCCCCCCCCCCCCCCCCCCCCCCCCCCCCCCCCCCCCCCCCCCCCCCCCCCCCCCCCCCCCCCCCCCCCCCCCCCCCCCCCCCCCCCCCCCCCCCCCCCCCCCCCCCCCCCCCCCCCCCCCCCCCCCCCCCCCCCCCCCCCCCCCCCCCCCCCCCCCCCCCCCCCCCCCCCCCCCCCCCCCCCCCCCCCCCCCCCCCCCCCCCCCCCCCCCCCCCCCCCCCCCCCCCCCCCCCCCCCCCCCCCCCCCCCCCGGGGTTAATTTAGGTGTTTCATATATTGTGTTAGCTAGTTATAATTAATAGAGAGAAGTGTCCTCTGTTATGTCCGTGCTTGGTCGACGCTACGTACTATACATACGTATATAGAGAGGACTAGACACGCTAGCTAGCTAGTAAGCAAACGAAGGAAACAGAAGATCGTCATGAACATATATGCATATATACAGAGAGAAGTGATATCGACCACCTCTCCTTCTCCGAGAGATTGGTCGAACAACAAGTTCTCGTATATCTATCTGACACTACCGGCTACATATATACAATAATTATCTCTTACAAATATAATCATACGGACTCAGGGTCCACATAGAATTCTCCGTCTTCAGGGATCACGTGGTCAAGAAAGAATGCCGCCAATTCCTCTTGAATTGCTCGCATGCGAGCTGGTGCTAGGAGTTCATCCCGCTTCCGAAACATCTAATTTGAAGAAGGGGGTCAATATATATATATATGAATGAATGAAACTCAACACAAATGATGGTAATAAAATAAAATTGTGAATGTTGTTATTTACGTACTTCATATTGTTCGTTAGAGTACCCGCCCCGCTCACAGGTCGTGTGGCGGATGGACTCGCAGATGTAGTATCCACAGAAATCATTCCCTTGTTCCTGCCACAACCACTTTACAAGAAATAGAGGTCAATCAAACTGATAAGCAAGAATGCTAAATGGTATTGATGAAACTAGCGCTTGAATCACTAGGAGATGCGCGGAACATGCTACTATAGTACTTACTTTCGGGTGTCTAAATTCCAGCTCCTTCGGCAGTCCCGGAACTGTTTTGGTGAATTTTCTCCAAACCCTGCCGGACAAAGAAAACAATTACTTGATATCAGGAAATGAACAAAGTTGCTGATATGGTGGATAATGATCGATTTAACTTACTTCTGGAGTATTTGAGTCATGTCTGCATAGTCCTGGGGATCTTTTCGTTTTGAGTCTAAGACGGTTACTAGTCCCTGCTCAAGCTTAATCTCTAGGAGAATATAGTGGAAACTGCACACGCATGCATAACTCATGAATTACATTACTATAACCTTGACTAATATATAAGGGAAACCGAATACGCACAAGACAGTAACACTCACCTGAAGTTGTAAGGAAAGAGTATTATATCTTTGTTTTGATTTATTACGAACGATCGTAGCAAGTTGGCCTCGGTAGCTGCGGCATGAAGTTTAACCTGAGTTGCATCTATGAGATATGTGTTAATGAACCCAATATCACCGACCCCCCCCCCCCCCCCCCCCCCCCCCCCCCCCCCCCCCCCCCCCCCCCCCCCCCCCCCCCCCCCCCCCCCCCCCCCCCCCCCCCCCCCCCCCCCCCCCCCCCCCCCCCCCCCCCCCCCCCCCCCCCCCCCCCCCCCCCCCCCCCCCCCCCCCCCCCCCCCCCCCCCCCCCCCCCCCCCCCCCCCCCCCCCCCCCCCCCCCCCCCCCCCCCCCCCCCCCCCCCCCCCCCCCCCCCCCCCCCCCCCCCCCCCCCCCCCCCCCCCCCCCCCCCCCCCCCCCCCCCCCCCCCCCCCCCCCCCCCCCCCCCCCCCCCCCCCCCCCCCCCCCCCCCCCCCCCCCCCCCCCCCCCCCCCCCCCCCCCCCCCCCCCCCCCCCCCCCCCCCCCCCCCCCCCCCCCCCCCCCCCCCCCCCCCCCCCCCCCCCCCCCCCCCCCCCCCCCCCCCCCCCCCCCCCCCCCCCCCCCCCCCCCCCCCCCCCCCCCCCCCCCCCCCCCCCCCCCCCCCCCCCCCCCCCCCCCCCCCCCCCCCCCCCCCCCCCCCCCCCCCCCCCCCCCCCCCCCCCCCCCCCCCCCCCCCCCCCCCCCCCCCCCCCCCCCCCCCCCCCCCCCCCCCCCCCCCCCCCCCCCCCCCCCCCCCCCCCCCCCCCCCCCCCCCCCCCCCCCCCCCCCCCCCCCCCCCCCCCCCCCCCCCCCCCCCCCCCCCCCCCCCCCCCCCCCCCCCCCCCCCCCCCCCCCCCCCCCCCCCCCCCCCCCCCCCCCCCCCCCCCCCCCCCCCCCCCCCCCCCCCCCCCCCCCCCCCCCCCCCCCCCCCCCCCCCCCCCCCCCCCCCCCCCCCCCCCCCCCCCCCCCCCCCCCCCCCCCCCCCCCCCCCCCCCCCCCCCCCCCCCCCCCCCCCCCCCCCCCCCCCCCCCCCCCCCCCCCCCCCCCCCCCCCCCCCCCCCCCCCCCCCCCCCCCCCCCCCCCCCCCCCCCCCCCCCCCCCCCCCCCCCCCCCCCCCCCCCCCCCCCCCCCCCCCCCCCCCCCCCCCCCCCCCCCCCCCCCCCCCCCCCCCCCCCCCCCCCCCCCCCCCCCCCCCCCCCCCCCCCCCCCCCCCCCCCCCCCCCCCCCCCCCCCCCCCCCCCCCCCCCCCCCCCCCCCCCCCCCCCCCCCCCCCCCCCCCCCCCCCCCCCCCCCCCCCCCCCCCCCCCCCCCCCCCCCCCCCCCCCCCCCCCCCCCCCCCCCCCCCCCCCCCCCCCCCCCCCCCCCCCCCCCCCCCCCCCCCCCCCCCCCCCCCCCCCCCCCCCCCCCCCCCCCCCCCCCCCCCCCCCCCCCCCCCCCCCCCCCCCCCCCCCCCCCCCCCCCCCCCCCCCCCCCCCCCCCCCCCCCCCCCCCCCCCCCCCCCCCCCCCCCCCCCCCCCCCCCCCCCCCCCCCCCCCCCCCCCCCCCCCCCCCCCCCCCCCCCCCCCCCCCCCCCCCCCCCCCCCCCCCCCCCCCCCCCCCCCCCCCCCCCCCCCCCCCCCCCCCCCCCCCCCCCCCCCCCCCCCCCCCCCCCCCCCCCCCCCCCCCCCCCCCCCCCCCCCCCCCCCCCCCCCCCCCCCCCCCCCCCCCCCCCCCCCCCCCCCCCCCCCCCCCCCCCCCCCCCCCCCCCCCCCCCCCCCCCCCCCCCCCCCCCCCCCCCCCCCCCCCCCCCCCCCCCCCCCCCCCCCCCCCCCCCCCCCCCCCCCCCCCCCCCCCCCCCCCCCCCCCCCCCCCCCCCCCCCCCCCCCCCCCCCCCCCCCCCCCCCCCCCCCCCCCCCCCCCCCCCCCCCCCCCCCCCCCCCCCCCCCCCCCCCCCCCCCCCCCCCCCCCCCCCCCCCCCCCCCCCCCCCCCCCCCCCCCCCCCCCCCCCCCCCCCCCCCCCCCCCCCCCCCCCCCCCCCCCCCCCCCCCCCCCCCCCCCCCCCCCCCCCCCCCCCCCCCCCCCCCCCCCCCCCCCCCCCCCCCCCCCCCCCCCCCCCCCCCCCCCCCCCCCCCCCCCCCCCCCCCCCCCCCCCCCCCCCCCCCCCCCCCCCCCCCCCCCCCCCCCCCCCCCCCCCCCCCCCCCCCCCCCCCCCCCCCCCCCCCCCCCCCCCCCCCCCCCCCCCCCCCCCCCCCCCCCCCCCCCCCCCCCCCCCCCCCCCCCCCCCCCCCCCCCCCCCCCCCCCCCCCCCCCCCCCCCCCCCCCCCCCCCCCCCCCCCCCCCCCCCCCCCCCCCCCCCCCCCCCCCCCCCCCCCCCCCCCCCCCCCCCCCCCCCCCCCCCCCCCCCCCCCCCCCCCCCCCCCCCCCCCCCCCCCCCCCCCCCCCCCCCCCCCCCCCCCCCCCCCCCCCCCCCCCCCCCCCCCCCCCCCCCCCCCCCCCCCCCCCCCCCCCCCCCCCCCCCCCCCCCCCCCCCCCCCCCCCCCCCCCCCCCCCCCCCCCCCCCCCCCCCCCCCCCCCCCCCCCCCCCCCCCCCCCCCCCCCCCCCCCCCCCCCCCCCCCCCCCCCCCCCCCCCCCCCCCCCCCCCCCCCCCCCCCCCCCCCCCCCCCCCCCCCCCCCCCCCCCCCCCCCCCCCCCCCCCCCCCCCCCCCCCCCCCCCCCCCCCCCCCCCCCCCCCCCCCCCCCCCCCCCCCCCCCCCCCCCCCCCCCCCCCCCCCCCCCCCCCCCCCCCCCCCCCCCCCCCCCCCCCCCCCCCCCCCCCCCCCCCCCCCCCCCCCCCCCCCCCCCCCCCCCCCCCCCCCCCCCCCCCCCCCCCCCCCCCCCCCCCCCCCCCCCCCCCCCCCCCCCCCCCCCCCCCCCCCCCCCCCCCCCCCCCCCCCCCCCCCCCCCCCCCCCCCCCCCCCCCCCCCCCCCCCCCCCCCCCCCCCCCCCCCCCCCCCCCCCCCCCCCCCCCCCCCCCCCCCCCCCCCCCCCCCCCCCCCCCCCCCCCCCCCCCCCCCCCCCCCCCCCCCCCCCCCCCCCCCCCCCCCCCCCCCCCCCCCCCCCCCCCCCCCCCCCCCCCCCCCCCCCCCCCCCCCCCCCCCCCCCCCCCCCCCCCCCCCCCCCCCCCCCCCCCCCCCCCCCCCCCCCCCCCCCCCCCCCCCCCCCCCCCCCCCCCCCCCCCCCCCCCCCCCCCCCCCCCCCCCCCCCCCCCCCCCCCCCCCCCCCCCCCCCCCCCCCCCCCCCCCCCCCCCCCCCCCCCCCCCCCCCCCCCCCCCCCCCCCCCCCCCCCCCCCCCCCCCCCCCCCCCCCCCCCCCCCCCCCCCCCCCCCCCCCCCCCCCCCCCCCCCCCCCCCCCCCCCCCCCCCCCCCCCCCCCCCCCCCCCCCCCCCCCCCCCCCCCCCCCCCCCCCCCCCCCCCCCCCCCCCCCCCCCCCCCCCCCCCCCCCCCCCCCCCCCCCCCCCCCCCCCCCCCCCCCCCCCCCCCCCCCCCCCCCCCCCCCCCCCCCCCCCCCCCCCCCCCCCCCCCCCCCCCCCCCCCCCCCCCCCCCCCCCCCCCCCCCCCCCCCCCCCCCCCCCCCCCCCCCCCCCCCCCCCCCCCCCCCCCCCCCCCCCCCCCCCCCCCCCCCCCCCCCCCCCCCCCCCCCCCCCCCCCCCCCCCCCCCCCCCCCCCCCCCCCCCCCCCCCCCCCCCCCCCCCCCCCCCCCCCCCCCCCCCCCCCCCCCCCCCCCCCCCCCCCCCCCCCCCCCCCCCCCCCCCCCCCCCCCCCCCCCCCCCCCCCCCCCCCCCCCCCCCCCCCCCCCCCCCCCCCCCCCCCCCCCCCCCCCCCCCCCCCCCCCCCCCCCCCCCCCCCCCCCCCCCCCCCCCCCCCCCCCCCCCCCCCCCCCCCCCCCCCCCCCCCCCCCCCCCCCCCCCCCCCCCCCCCCCCCCCCCCCCCCCCCCCCCCCCCCCCCCCCCCCCCCCCCCCCCCCCCCCCCCCCCCCCCCCCCCCCCCCCCCCCCCCCCCCCCCCCCCCCCCCCCCCCCCCCCCCCCCCCCCCCCCCCCCCCCCCCCCCCCCCCCCCCCCCCCCCCCCCCCCCCCCCCCCCCCCCCCCCCCCCCCCCCCCCCCCCCCCCCCCCCCCCCCCCCCCCCCCCCCCCCCCCCCCCCCCCCCCCCCCCCCCCCCCCCCCCCCCCCCCCCCCCCCCCCCCCCCCCCCCCCCCCCCCCCCCCCCCCCCCCCCCCCCCCCCCCCCCCCCCCCCCCCCCCCCCCCCCCCCCCCCCCCCCCCCCCCCCCCCCCCCCCCCCCCCCCCCCCCCCCCCCCCCCCCCCCCCCCCCCCCCCCCCCCCCCCCCCCCCCCCCCCCCCCCCCCCCCCCCCCCCCCCCCCCCCCCCCCCCCCCCCCCCCCCCCCCCCCCCCCCCCCCCCCCCCCCCCCCCCCCCCCCCCCCCCCCCCCCCCCCCCCCCCCCCCCCCCCCCCCCCCCCCCCCCCCCCCCCCCCCCCCCCCCCCCCCCCCCCCCCCCCCCCCCCCCCCCCCCCCCCCCCCCCCCCCCCCCCCCCCCCCCCCCCCCCCCCCCCCCCCCCCCCCCCCCCCCCCCCCCCCCCCCCCCCCCCCCCCCCCCCCCCCCCCCCCCCCCCCCCCCCCCCCCCCCCCCCCCCCCCCCCCCCCCCCCCCCCCCCCCCCCCCCCCCCCCCCCCCCCCCCCCCCCCCCCCCCCCCCCCCCCCCCCCCCCCCCCCCCCCCCCCCCCCCCCCCCCCCCCCCCCCCCCCCCCCCCCCCCCCCCCCCCCCCCCCCCCCCCCCCCCCCCCCCCCCCCCCCCCCCCCCCCCCCCCCCCCCCCCCCCCCCCCCCCCCCCCCCCCCCCCCCCCCCCCCCCCCCCCCCCCCCCCCCCCCCCCCCCCCCCCCCCCCCCCCCCCCCCCCCCCCCCCCCCCCCCCCCCCCCCCCCCCCCCCCCCCCCCCCCCCCCCCCCCCCCCCCCCCCCCCCCCCCCCCCCCCCCCCCCCCCCCCCCCCCCCCCCCCCCCCCCCCCCCCCCCCCCCCCCCCCCCCCCCCCCCCCCCCCCCCCCCCCCCCCCCCCCCCCCCCCCCCCCCCCCCCCCCCCCCCCCCCCCCCCCCCCCCCCCCCCCCCCCCCCCCCCCCCCCCCCCCCCCCCCCCCCCCCCCCCCCCCCCCCCCCCCCCCCCCCCCCCCCCCCCCCCCCCCCCCCCCCCCCCCCCCCCCCCCCCCCCCCCCCCCCCCCCCCCCCCCCCCCCCCCCCCCCCCCCCCCCCCCCCCCCCCCCCCCCCCCCCCCCCCCCCCCCCCCCCCCCCCCCCCCCCCCCCCCCCCCCCCCCCCCCCCCCCCCCCCCCCCCCCCCCCCCCCCCCCCCCCCCCCCCCCCCCCCCCCCCCCCCCCCCCCCCCCCCCCCCCCCCCCCCCCCCCCCCCCCCCCCCCCCCCCCCCCCCCCCCCCCCCCCCCCCCCCCCCCCCCCCCCCCCCCCCCCCCCCCCCCCCCCCCCCCCCCCCCCCCCCCCCCCCCCCCCCCCCCCCCCCCCCCCCCCCCCCCCCCCCCCCCCCCCCCCCCCCCCCCCCCCCCCCCCCCCCCCCCCCCCCCCCCCCCCCCCCCCCCCCCCCCCCCCCCCCCCCCCCCCCCCCCCCCCCCCCCCCCCCCCCCCCCCCCCCCCCCCCCCCCCCCCCCCCCCCCCCCCCCCCCCCCCCCCCCCCCCCCCCCCCCCCCCCCCCCCCCCCCCCCCCCCCCCCCCCCCCCCCCCCCCCCCCCCCCCCCCCCCCCCCCCCCCCCCCCCCCCCCCCCCCCCCCCCCCCCCCCCCCCCCCCCCCCCCCCCCCCCCCCCCCCCCCCCCCCCCCCCCCCCCCCCCCCCCCCCCCCCCCCCCCCCCCCCCCCCCCCCCCCCCCCCCCCCCCCCCCCCCCCCCCCCCCCCCCCCCCCCCCCCCCCCCCCCCCCCCCCCCCCCCCCCCCCCCCCCCCCCCCCCCCCCCCCCCCCCCCCCCCCCCCCCCCCCCCCCCCCCCCCCCCCCCCCCCCCCCCCCCCCCCCCCCCCCCCCCCCCCCCCCCCCCCCCCCCCCCCCCCCCCCCCCCCCCCCCCCCCCCCCCCCCCCCCCCCCCCCCCCCCCCCCCCCCCCCCCCCCCCCCCCCCCCCCCCCCCCCCCCCCCCCCCCCCCCCCCCCCCCCCCCCCCCCCCCCCCCCCCCCCCCCCCCCCCCCCCCCCCCCCCCCCCCCCCCCCCCCCCCCCCCCCCCCCCCCCCCCCCCCCCCCCCCCCCCCCCCCCCCCCCCCCCCCCCCCCCCCCCCCCCCCCCCCCCCCCCCCCCCCCCCCCCCCCCCCCCCCCCCCCCCCCCCCCCCCCCCCCCCCCCCCCCCCCCCCCCCCCCCCCCCCCCCCCCCCCCCCCCCCCCCCCCCCCCCCCCCCCCCCCCCCCCCCCCCCCCCCCCCCCCCCCCCCCCCCCCCCCCCCCCCCCCCCCCCCCCCCCCCCCCCCCCCCCCCCCCCCCCCCCCCCCCCCCCCCCCCCCCCCCCCCCCCCCCCCCCCCCCCCCCCCCCCCCCCCCCCCCCCCCCCCCCCCCCCCCCCCCCCCCCCCCCCCCCCCCCCCCCCCCCCCCCCCCCCCCCCCCCCCCCCCCCCCCCCCCCCCCCCCCCCCCCCCCCCCCCCCCCCCCCCCCCCCCCCCCCCCCCCCCCCCCCCCCCCCCCCCCCCCCCCCCCCTATACCACCACCAGAGAGAGTTCCACCATATATACGTGAGAGAGATGAGAGTTGTTCTTGGAGAAAGAATTTGACTTTTGACGATGGCGGCCGATCTGTGCGAGTTCGTCCTGTGATATACATTTTTCATGCACGATGGACTCGCCCAGCTCGACCATCACCGAAAGTCGAAATATCCGTGAGATAGTGTCCATCATGATTAATTTGCTTAGAAGTAATCCTTGATGTTTGATTCTTATGCTATTTTTCATTGTGTGCTGAAAGATGTTAGCACCGATCGATTTCGTGCCTATGGCTTCCTCCAATGACGCATCTTTCATTAAGGTCGACTCCGTGGTCAAGGAGAAGCTTGCCGAGGACCGCTTGGTCCTCCACCGTGGGGGATGCCCCGACGTGCTCTGACTCCACGATCACCGGTTTCACCAACTACACCTCTGAGTAGTCCACCTAGATAGTTTGGCGTTGATTTAGTGATATAGTCATGTAGGTGCTGATATGGACTTCTTAGATTGCCACTTGCGATGCTTTTGATTGTATGAGTGATGAACGCTTACGTGGATTATGTATGATGTGCTATTTTTAACCTTGCATTATTTCTCTACCTTTTTTACTCTATCTTTGTTGATGAAGTGGCATGCGTTGTACAGAGGTAGATGTCCAGGAGTCTACGATTCATGATCTGAATGCAATGAACAAGTGATTTACTATGAAGGCAGCTCCCACGACTCGTTCAATAGCAGAGAGAAGGCAGAGTATCACTACAATCAGTATGTGCTTAAGCAGAAGAGAAAATCTGAATTAGTGGGTTTAGTGGATGGGTTGACTGGATGTGCTAGCCAGAAACGGCTTATTGGGTTCAGTGGATGGAAGAACTTGATAATTCTTCTTCAGTTTGTGATAATTGTGGTGTTACTTTTATCTTGTGGTCGCATGTAGAAATGCATTGACCACTTTATTGTTTAGTAAGTAGGCATTTATACTAAAGAACTACCTTGTGATATCAAAAGAAGTTCGTGTGAACTATTTTATGTAATGGTTATGTGAGTTTGTTGTTACACATTGAGACTTGAAATGCATGTTTGTGTGTTGCATATATTTCTGTGGCAGGGATCCGGGGGAAAGCAGCAAAAAGTTGTCTGGGAACAGATCTTTGCCGAGAGCTGCACTCGGCAAAGTGGCACGTTGGCAGTTGGTTGTTGCATCTTTGCCGAGAGCCACTCTTGGCAAACTGGCACGCGCTGGCGGTTGGCTGTGGCATCTTTGCCGAGAGCCACTCTCTTCAAAGAGATGACGGAACCAGCCGGCGTGGGAGTCACTTTATATTGTCGGGTGGTATTGTTTGGCTCTTAGCAAAGTCTTTGCCGAGTGCCCGTGTTTTGGCTCTCGGCAAATTTCTGTTTGCCGAAGAGGTGTACGCCGGGTGGCCTTTGCCGAGTTCAGCACTCGGCAAAGGCTTTACCGGCGGGTTTGGGCCCTTTGCCGAGTGTCCGTGGCACTCGGCGTATAACTCGATTCCAGTAGTGCAACAACGACATCGATCTTGTTGCGGATCGTTGCAACCCTATGAAAGATAAGGAGGATGGACATCTCTTCAACATGTCCGATATCACTCGCTTGGGCATTTGCCAGGAGGCAATCCAGCACTACCTGTATTCGGCGACTCGTAATGCCGAGCGGGCCAGGGAACGTCGTGCTAGCAGCATCCCAGGGCCCGACTTTGGCCAGGCTCGGAAAGCTCCAACAGACTCAATTTTCATGTCTGGGCGGGTGGTCAACATGCTGTTCAAGAATTAGACAACAAAGATGGAGCAAGTCGGGTTCATCCCCGGACAAGCAGAGTTTGCGCAACAAAAGCGGGAGCTGGCAGCCATCTTGGAATTTGATCTTGTGCATGCGACCAAAGCAATTGAACCGGTTGTGGTGGGGCTCAAAGTTCTTTGGGGATCAAATCTATAAAATTGGAACTCGAGCAAGGACGGAACTTAGAGTTGCCCGTGTCTCAATAGATCAAAAGGGTAAGCATGAGCTGAAGAGGAGGATGCTCTAACTTCAAAGACACGGACAAACCTGGACCCTCCAGGAGGATCAGCAAGGAGTGTTTCAAAACCTGGACAAACCTGGACCCTCCCATGATCTGCAGTTAAATCAGCGTTGCATACCTTCTTCGGGATCGTTCCTGGATCATCCGCTACGCCAATTGGACATATACAACTCAATGTCATTTTCGGACCGGCAGAAAACTTCAGGTCCAAGAAGCTCTTGTTGCTGAATGGAAATTATGATTATGCTGAATGGATCCTTAATTACTTGAACAACAGCGGCTGCCTGGGGCCAGCACACCAAAAATTATATAAAGCCGTAAGCACCAACTGCTTGGTCCGTTGTGTACATTGGCGGGGAGGGTGATGGTTGCTTGGCACCTGCTCGACTAGACTAAAAGTTTAAAAGGGATATAATATGGTGGTTTGGCGCATCTTAGGGCAATGGTTGAACTCTCTGGACCGTTGGGATTTTCAAAAGCCGAATGAATCATATGTTTATGTTTGTATGAGTTTATGTTCATTTCCACGAATGTAGGGTGCGGGTATGCGTCCAATCGAGGTGTGTGTGTGTGTGTGTGGTTGTGTGTATGTGTGTGTGTGTGTGTGTGTGTGTGTGTTGGCTGTTAATCATGTATGCCTTTGTGTGCCAAAAATGTAGTCCAAGTTGCATAGTATATGCGGTGTCTATATGCTCTGTAGTTTTTGCGTGTTTCCTGTAAGAGGTTGCATATACATGCACGTTTGTAGTTGCTTTGGTTTGCTTAGATGCGGAATTAGGCAGTTAGATGGAAATTTTGCCTCTCTGTCTTTTAGCTGTGCTAATCAATAATCATCAATAGATAACCTCTGTCCTCTATTCTCAGCCTGTTTAACTTATATCACATTTCCCTGAGCAGAGAAATTTGTTTTGTTTGTTTTCCTTGACTTACGAATCAAAGTTACATGGATATAGTAGCAATCGTTTTATCAGTTTTATATATACATCTTCAGCGTCAAGTAGAATTTTTCTTCTACGCTTTTAAAAATTCAGATGTGGCTGCCGGCGGTGTGCTGGCCCCAGGCAGCCGGTGTTGTTCCTCTCTGCAATAGTTGGTGGATGTATGCCTTCTCCGCATCCATCCATCGCCTTGATGTGGGGCGTTTCCACAGCGGCAGGTGGTTCCCAGGCTTGCAAATGGCAGCCATGGGAGGTGGCTCGCTCCCTACGTGGGGGCAGTCGTGGGTGGGTGTGGACCTCTCCTAGTTTTGCTATCAGTGGTAGTGGACAATGTTTCGTTGGGCTGGTGAGCTCCATGTCTCTGTAGATGCCAGACATGGGTGTGACATCCTCCCATTCAGAAGTGCCGTGGCTTGGGGGGTGGCTGCTTCTTGCCTCCTTGCAAGTTGCTAGTTGTGGGTGTTTCCTCCCGCGGTGGATTTCTTGGCGTGTCTGGTGTGGTTTCCCAGTGCAACCTTGGCTAGTGTGGATGTTGTGGCCTCAGCTGTACCTATGGCTCTCTTGCCGCGGTGTGTACGCGTGTTCGTGAAGCTATCTGGATGTGGACTCGGCTCCGTTATGCCTTTCGATTTCGACTGAGCGTACTAACCTCTCGTTGAGGGATATGAAACCCCTCTCGACCTAGTACCATTACCTCAGACCTGTCCAGGAGACACAATTCGGGCTTTCCATTTGCAGCGTGTGTTAGTGTGCGACGAGGTAAGTGGTGTTTTTTTTTTCGAAAAGGAGGATGACCCCCGGGCTCTGCATCTGGGCGATGCATGCAGCCATTTTATTAATTATTCACAAAGACCTTACAAAGTAATACATCAGTAAGTCTGAAGCCACCATCTTGGCAACATCTGCCGCTACTCCTATGCAGTTGATGAAGGGGTGCCGATAGTCCGAGCCAAATACCAAACAGATATCGCACCAAAACCTAACATCTAAAGCCGGAGAACCCAACCAAGCCGCTTGCCGGGTCTAGGGAACACACCGGTCCGGCACACTCTTAGAGTCCGCCGCCGCCATCTTCCACCGATCCATCTTCAGATCAGGTACTGACGCATCAACCATGCCAGGCCTGCCGTCGACGCCACCACGACGCCAGACAACGCCACCTCCCTACGCACGTCCATCAAGACGCATCTGTCGCCGAGACTCTGCTGCACCATGTCGCCGGGACCCGCCGTCATTGACGCGGTAGATGCCACGTCGCACCACCTCCTGATCCAGACCGCCTCCAACGCCAATCGAACGGTGTCCACCAGCCACATAGCTCCCAAGGCGGCGCCTTCAAGAAGGAAACGACGCCAAAGACGTCGTCACCGCCCACCGCAGTTAGGGCTTTCACCTGGGAGACAAAAGGGCGTGGTGGAGGTATAGGCAGATCCGACGAGCGTCTCCATGGAGAAGAAACGGCGCCCTCGGGCGTCGCCGCCGTCATCGCCGACCAGGGCCGGCTAAAGATTTCTCCCGATCTGAATCCCACCTCCAGCACCATCCGCATCGAGGATCAGCAAGCCACACAACGCGACCCAAATCCGTACGGAGGAAAGCACACCGAGCATGGGGCAGGAGGCGACCAGATCCACCGGCCGCCGGCCGCCGCCAGATGAGCCCATTCCCAGCCGGATCCGCCGCAAGCAGACCAAGCCGGTCAGGGTCGCCGGCCACCACTGCGCCGCACACCAGGCCGCCGTTCGCGGGTGTCCGCAGCTGCCGCACGCCGTAACACCACAGGACATCGCCTTGATCCGCCGCCCCAGAACCAGGGGACGCCGCGAGGAGCCGCCCCGCCGCCGCCGTTGGCCACACGAGCTTCGCCCGGCGGCGTCCTCCGGTGGTGGCGCGAGGCAGGAGGAGATTGCATGGCGGCGCGCTAGGCAAGAAGGAGTCACCCCCGAGTCGCCCTGGGCGAGAGCGACGCGGGGGTAGTTCTCTAAAAAATGGGAGAGATTTTCACTTCCCGGCCTCTGCACCAACTAGGGATGTGTACAGCCATTTTAGTATGAGTACCAAGATAAACATGGTCCTCATAATTTTTTTAAATGAGTATCAAGATATTTCTTGATGAGTGGTTTTACCACACACCAAGCTTGATCCTCAATAAATGGGGAAAAAACCCTGTGCATCACCTGTCAATTCTAGAAATTGAACTCGGGTCGTTAGGCTGCACAACCGCATGGCCAACCACTGAGCCAAAGCTCTCTTTGCAATAAGGTAAGTGGTATGGTGTGTTGCGTTGTATTTACATTAAATGCGGTATGTTTTGCTAAGTGGTTATCTTGCTGGGTTCTAGCCATCCTTGCAACTCTTGGGTCCGATTCGGAGCTTCGGCCGGACTCACGATTCGGGTTCAACTCAGGTGGGTGACTTCTTGGACTTGTTTGCAGCGGAAGGAAAGTGCCGTGGCCAATCTCACTCTGCCGGCTCACCTAGTGAAGTGTGCTTTCGCATACGGCATCAAGAGCGATTGGTACGTTAGGGTAAAAGTGGTACACCCGGGCAGGGTTCAATCTATTTGAGTAGCCATGTCCGCGGTTATGGATGACTTGGAGATTGTGTACTTGATCATTGAACAACTTCAACCATAATTGATAAAATTGCCAACTTAGGTGTGAGTGCCATGGGTTTACTTCCTCGTGGGTGATGCGACGGAGGATTCATGGTGTGGTGTTATGTTTGGCGAATAGGATAGAATACTCTGATGTGGGCGTAGTTCACCAGGGGTGACCTGGGAGGGCTGTGTCTCACAACAGTGGATTAGATGGTTCTTATACGCTCTCTTACCTTATCTCTGATAGACGCAAGTTGTAGCATGTCTCTTTAGGATGCTGGTGCTTGCTACCGCTTACACCCATATATACCCTTTCCTTTGAGAATGTTGCATAAGTAGATAGACCAGATATAAGTCTTGCGAGTACAGTTGAGTACTCACCTTGCTTTATTTATGCTTTTGATCGGAATGCTGCAAATCAGACAGTAGCATTTGGAAGTAGGTAACCTCTTGGTGAAGGACTAAGTTAGGTACGGTTATCCCCCAGGCAGTGGCCTGGGAAGGGATATGGACGCCATTTGCTTTTTTAAGCCATCTTAAGGCATTTGTTAAACTTTACCCGTCTAAGGTATATTTCGCTTCCGTTGTGAGTTGTATCTTGGTCGTGAAACCCATGTATTATATTCTTTCATTAAATTTGACTCTTCGGAGTTGTTGTATATATGTTGTTGTGGATCTTTTGTGAATTGTGTAGTGGTACCAGCCGTTCCACCCACATAGCATGCATGTTGCAACATGCACATTGTGTTTGGTGGGCGTCCTGGGGTCGATACTATGCGGATGCTAGCGGAGGTGCTAGATCTGTATAGTGCCGCTCCTGGGGCATTACAGAGTCTCTGATCACACACCTCTCCTGATGGATTTAGGAGTGGCTGCTGACATGGGCAATAAGTCAGTTTTTTTTTTCGAACTCTCATGGTTTCAGAAAGAGGGTTTCTATGGTTTGGTTCCTGCCGATTGAGCTAAGGAAAATAAGGGACATACTCATGTCGAAAGGTGGCAAAATAAGATCCACCACCTTAGACAATTCCTCAAAGGATGGGGCAGATGTGTCAGGTGTTTATAAGCAAGAGAAAGAAAGGTTCATTGCTCTAATAGATGCCTTAGATGTAAAGGCGGGGAGTGCTCCCCTCACTCAAGCAGAATGTGCTGCTAAGAGAGAGGCGGATGATCTACTTGCTAACCTTATGTGTGAGGAGGAAACCAAATGGCTTCAACATGCCAAGGTGCGACAATGGGACAATAACACTAAATACTTCCACCCCATTGCTAATGGTAAACATAGAAAAAAGAAAATTTTCCAACTCGAGTAGGATGACGGTACTATTGTTGGTGAAGACCAACTGAATACTTACATTTCTAATTTTTATAAACTCCTTTTTAGTTTGCTAGTCTCTGACTATGTCAAGCTGGATGAGGATGTCAGAGGTGAGATTCCTCAGCTATCGATAGAGGAGAATGACATCCTAACTTCCCTTTTCCCGATAAAGAAGTGTGGGATGATATCTCATGGATGGAACATAATAATTCACCGAGGACAGATGGGTTCCCGACGGAGTTCTATCAGCAGGTCTGGCCAGTAATAAAATGAGATTTTATGCCTATGTTTGCTGAATTATACAATGGGAATTTGGCTTTCTATAAGTTAAATTTTGGTATTATTACCCTCCTTCCTAAGAAGGAGGAGGCCATTAAAATTCAGCAGTTTCATCTAATTTGTCTACTTAATGTCAGTTTGAAAATATTCCCCAAAGTGCAATTAATCTTGTGACGGCGATTGCTCACAAAGTGGTGAGACCGACATAGACGACGTTCATGCCCGGGCGACATATACTAGAGGGGTTTTTGTCTTACATGAAATGATTCATGAGTTGCACTCAAAGAAACTTGATGGAGTTGTCTTCAAGGTGGATTTTATAAAAGTCTACGACAAAGTTAAATGGCCCTTCTTGCAACAATGTATGCACATGAAAGGCTTCCCAACAAAATGGTGTCAATCGATTGACTCATTTGTTATAGGGGGTAGCACTGGTGTCAAGGTAAATAATGACCATTTCCAAACACAAAAGGGATTGCGACAGGGAGAACCTTTGTCGCCCATTCTTTTCAATGTTGTTGCGGACCTTCTTGCAGTTCTCATTAGCCAAGCCTAGAAGGTGGGTCATATTGTTGGCTTAATTTCTCGTCTTGTTGATGGTGGGGTATCGGTACTTCAATATGCTGATGACAACATTATCTTCATGGAACACAATATTGAGAAGGCCAAAAATATGAAACTTATTCTTTGTTTATTCAAGCAGTTATCAGGTCTCAAAATTAACTTCAACAAGAGCGAACTCTTCTGCTTTGGAAAAGCCAGAGAAGTAGAGAATCAGTACAAACAAATTTTTTCTTGCGAATCTGGCTCATTCCCTTTTAGATACCTTGGTATTCCAATGCATTTCCATAAACTTCTTAACAAGGAATGGAAAGGTATTGAAGATCATTTCAAGAGACAGCTTGCTTGTTGGATAGGTAAGCTTATGTTTCATGGGGCAAGGTTCACCCTAATCAATGCCGTTCCCTTGAGTTTACCAATGTTCATGTTATCCTTCTTTGAAATACCTAAAGGGGTAAAGAAGAGATTGGATTACTAAATATATTTATTTTTTTGGCAATCTGATGAACATAAGCATAAATACCACCTAACGAGGTGGGATGCGATATGTCGACCTAAATACCAAGGAGGTCTAGCAGTGGAAGACCTCGAGCTTAAAAATATGTGTCTTTTGAGCAAATGACTCTACAAGATACTTACCGAGGACGGGGTTTGGGAATAATTGCATAGGAATAAGTGAAGGAGATATGCCCTAGAGGCAGTAATAACAGCTATTTTGTATCTCCAAGTTTGTAATGAAAGTTTATGTTCCATGATATAACTGCAATGATTCTCGAGTATACAATATCCACGAGGCTCGGAGGGAAACTCATGTGCACGTGTGGTATAATAAATGGTAAAATATATTCCTAGTCATGCCTCCAAGACTAGTTCAAGTATTGCATGATGATCATGTTTTCCTGATCATGGGCATGACTATGCCGGCAATTATGAGGGCATAATGTAAGGAGAACACTTGTGTTGAATCGACCCGAATTGATGTTATGCTATGAGATACATTCGTCACAAGTTAATGGTTAATAACACAGAAAAAGTTAATGTTTGCATAATTCCTTAGACCATGAGAGTATCGAGTTCCTTCGTACTTGCTTCATGAACTTTGGGGTATGTTAAACGTCATCCGTAACTGGGTGGCTATTACGGCGGCTTATGGGTTCACGGAAAAGTATGACAAAAAACGAGATACTCAAGATTGGGATTTGCTACTTCGACGATGGAGAGATATTCTTGGGCCCTCTCGGTGTTACGGTATCCATCATCATCTGGCCAGACACTATGTGATTTGATCACTAGGATGCCGGAACGCGGAAACAAGAAAAGAGAACAAAACCGGTAACGAGGGAACTGGCATAGTGGACAAGTGTTGATTCACAGGGATGCCAATAAATCTCACCTCGGGTGTTTCTAACATATCGCAAAGCAACAGGAATAGCACACGGCTACTGGAGGTTCACTCGAATATTTATTCGTGTGGGTATAGGGTTCAATATGGGTGTCCACGGCTCCGATGTTGATCATTGATCGGAAAGTGTTCTAGTCATGTCTATACTTCATCGAGCCTATAGGGGCACACGCCTAAGGGTCATCTATCTGCTGAATACTAGACAGGGAGTCTGAGAGAAATTCACCGAAAAAGTTTCGGAGAAAACGGAAGAGTTCCGGAGAGAGAACACCGGAAGAGTTTCGGTAAAACCGAAAAGTTGTTTCGGAGTATACCATTAAGTCAAAATGGTTTTGGCACACACCTGGAAATTCTTAGAGGGTGCCAGAATTGTTCTGGGAACTTCTGGGATTTTTTCGGAGAAAAAAACAGGAAATGTTCCGGAGCTGCCGGAACCGCTTTGGTTGTTTTTCGCTGATGAAAATTATTGATCTGAAAATGTTTCGGAACGCGTACAGAATTATTTTAGTGGGTACTGGAATTATTCTAAGACCCAAATAAAATTTTTCAGATTTAACGGTCGCGGAAAAATGGTTTCATGTATAGTAAAAATCACTTTATGGTTACTTTATGGAAAG
Organism: Thinopyrum obtusiflorum; assembly: GCA_036873465.1. NCBI lineage: Eukaryota > Viridiplantae > Streptophyta > Magnoliopsida > Poales > Poaceae > Thinopyrum > Thinopyrum obtusiflorum. The sequence goes on along the minus strand of JAAAWM010012210.1, from coordinate 28,399 downwards.
CCACTTTTTTGGGCTTTGTCCCAAAATATCTTGGGGATGACATGGATGGATGAGAGCCCCTCATGGGGGGCCCACTTGAAGTGGCCGGCCACATGGGAGCTCCTCCATGGAGCTTCTTTAGCCTTCCCTTTATGCCCCTTAGCCCCCCCCCCCCCCCCCCCCCCCCCCCCCCCCCCCCCCCCCCCCCCCCCCCCCCCCCCCCCCCCCCCCCCCCCCCCCCCCCCCCCCCCCCCCCCCCCCCCCCCCCCCCCCCCCCCCCCCCCCCCCCCCCCCCCCCCCCCCCCCCCCCCCCCCCCCCCCCCCCCCCCCCCCCCCCCCCCCCCCCCCCCCCCCCCCCCCCCCCCCCCCCCCCCCCCCCCCCCCCCCCCCCCCCCCCCCCCCCCCCCCCCCCCCCCCCCCCCCCCCCCCCCCCCCCCCCCCCCCCCCCCCCCCCCCCCCCCCCCCCCCCCCCCCCCCCCCCCCCCCCCCCCCCCCCCCCCCCCCCCCCCCCCCCCCCCCCCCCCCCCCCCCCCCCCCCCCCCCCCCCCCCCCCCCCCCCCCCCCCCCCCCCCCCCCCCCCCCCCCCCCCCCCCCCCCCCCCCCCCCCCCCCCCCCCCCCCCCCCCCCCCCCCCCCCCCCCCCCCCCCCCCCCCCCCCCCCCCCCCCCCCCCCCCCCCCCCCCCCCCCCCCCCCCCCCCCCCCCCCCCCCCCCCCCCCCCCCCCCCCCCCCCCCCCCCCCCCCCCCCCCCCCCCCCCCCCCCCCCCCCCCCCCCCCCCCCCCCCCCCCCCCCCCCCCCCCCCCCCCCCCCCCCCCCCCCCCCCCCCCCCCCCCCCCCCCCCCCCCCCCCCCCCCCCCCCCCCCCCCCCCCCCCCCCCCCCCCCCCCCCCCCCCCCCCCCCCCCCCCCCCCCCCCCCCCCCCCCCCCCCCCCCCCCCCCCCCCCCCCCCCCCCCCCCCCCCCCCCGTTCTTCTCAGAATTTAGGAGAGAGGGAAACCTCGGAAGAAAATATACTAATCATATAAGATAGAAAGAACTAGGCCATCATTAGCACATGATATATTATCTGCATCTATCTATTCTTGCTCTTCTTATCTTCTTCTGACCTGCAAAACAAACAACATAGAAAACCATTTGGTTATGGTTAAAATGTAGGTTTCACCCTAAGGTGAAACCAATCAGTGTAGAATCCAATTTAGAAGTCCAGGAACTAGTCATGAACCTCATATTTTGAGAGTTTAAGCAAAGGGCAACATCAGCAGCAATACAAGATTGAAGGAAGTGATCCATGCAAAAGAGTGACAGTCAACAGTAAAGGAATGCACTGGATCATGAGCAGTAGATCGTGAACAAGTAACACCAGTAGTATATCCAATAGGAAGTACCAGAAGTAAACGCAATACCAAGATCAATGGAACCAGTACAAGTTCCAGATAGAAATCACATAAGTAAACATCACCTCATACTTGGATTCTTAAAAAGAAAAGAAAAGAATGGGTTGAATCTCTACCTATCCATAGGTATACATGTGAGTAATTAATTTAATTAGGATATTTGTGAGTGTCATCCTATTGAAATATCCATAGGGTATGTTCATTGGCAGACAGAAAACTATACATCAGACAAAACACATGATTTCTCACCTGTGCTTTGAATCTCTAATTAGATATTCAAAAGTTTGATATATTTCTGTGGTTTCTACATGAGTACATACTCGAGTTGAATCTGCAACAGCAGATTCCATTAGTATTGATACTTCGACTGTACTGTCAGTTGGAGGTTATTAAATCACACAAAGATGCATATATATTATAATTAAACTAAAACCTAGACTAGACCTATTCTAAGTTATTCTCTATCTTCTTCTTCTTCATATCCATGTCCTGGAGATCAACCTGCAAGACCAACAACAAAAAGAAGAAGAAAGTTTGTTTGGAGATGCAAGTTGTTGTTTGAGGTTAACCTTGGGAAGAGTAGAACCAGACTAACTTCCAAAGCCATAGAGAGAGGTACTGTTCCAGACTGTCAATGTCCAGCCACATTGAGATCAACTTAAGTCAATCAGGAATTCAACTAGCATTAGATAGACCCTCAAAGACCTCTCTAGTTAGGAAAACCTCATTAAGATCAAAGCCACAAATTAAAAGGAATTAGCTTTCAGATTAAATCTAGCTAATCCTATGTTATGCCACTTGTCAATGACCAGTTAGCATGGACCATTTCTGGTCAAAGTCAAAGGATAATATGAGCCAGAAGAACAAGCTATAGAAGTCTGAGGTAGGATTTGGAGGGAATTGTCGTCAGATAGACTAGAAGTGCTAGGACTATGTCCTCATCGGAGCATATTAGTGTAGCATCTGTTAAATCTCAGTGAGAGCCTCAGGACACCATCACTAGCATGGCCTAAGCATCAAAGAGCACATGTTCTTATCTGTGAGAGTAGGAGAGAAAGAAATAAAGGGAAGAGACAAGGGTAGTATCTGTTCTTCTCAGAATTTAGGAGAGAGGGAAACCTCGGAAGAAAATATACTAATCATATAAGATAGAAAGAACTAGGCCATCATTAGCACATGATATATTATCTGCTATAAGCAGCACACTAAGCACTTCTTACACATGGGTACTTTACAACTTTTCTGTATATAGGAACACCAAGCACTCACAACACTTGGGCTAGTTCATAGCTGTAGTATAAACAAGAACCAGAACTATAGCTACATAGATTCATTAAAAGCAGAGCAATACAAAGGAATAGCAGAATTACATAAACTACAGAGTCTATAAATTGATAGGGGAAATTACCATATATAGAACTATGAGAACCACTATAGCTATATGCAACTATAGGAATATATCCTTTAAATCAGTAGTACCAGATCCAATGTAATATAAGCATATAAGCTCGTGTGAACAGTATAAAGGAAAGTAACTACACAAAGTATGTAAAGCAACAGAAGTAAACATTTATAAACTGGACAAATGCAAACACTATAACTATAATAAAAGGATTATATCCAATGTAATTAACAACAGGAATAGTAGCACTTGTATTAAGATGCAGTTGAGTTAGCTGGTAGTTAATAGCAGTAATTAACATATATCACAACAACAGGATCTACAAGCCCTAGAACTTGGAGTAACCCAAACCAATAACATTAACTGAACTAGAGCATAGCAAAACAACCAGTAGCTCTTAACAGTAACCCCAGCAATGTTGTAGTATCATAGCAGGGGCACAATACATATGTGACCTATAAACAGTTGCATATGACATGTGTACAGTAGTCAGAGACCCAAGGAGTTAGGAAAAACCCCAATAAATTAACCAGCCAATGCCATCACATGATCACCATGATCTATAGATCATAACCAGTACCACATAGTCCATAGCAAGTCTAGGAAGAGAATTAGATAATGAGTAGTTTAGAAAACAACAGGACAGTAACTATAACCCCAGACATTTGGGATAAACCCAAATTAGGAATTACACAGCACCAAAGTATGACCACAAATACCCAAGAGACCTGGAGCTGCACCAAATTCACACTAACAAGTCCATAGGCATGAGTTAAAACATGGACCAATAGACCCCAGGAGCATTAGCACATTAGCAAGACCAGACTTATAAATTAACCCTAAACAGTGAGGAAATCGTGTCACTGAACCAAGCCTAGTATCACAGCATCACCATCACAAAACCAGAGCCACCAGAGGAACAACAGGAGGAAGTAGAGCTCACCGTGGAGGTTTTGTAACCGATGCCGAGCACCACCCTGCCACGGTTGCGGCAGAGCACATCGCCACCGTCCCTGCACGGCGAGGGGAGCAACCACAGCATCACACCGGCGCCACACCGCGCCGGGGTTGCGCCGCACGCCGTCCCACCGGCACAGCGGGCACCCGTCCATGGCAACGACCACCAAGAGCACCATAGACACCACCCAAGGAGGCTCAAGAGGTGGCGGAGATGACCGGAGCAACTAGTCGAAGCACACCGGTGACCAAACCCTCACAACCACCGAAACCCTAATGAGGAGAATTGATGGGGGCGATCACAGGAGGCAAAGGAGAACGAATCGAGACCGTGGAGGTGATAGAGCGGCTCGAGGGGGAGGCATGGGTGTGCTGGGCGACGCCGGAGGTCACCGGTGCTAGCCGGGATGGCCGGTGGCAGTGACAGCGATAGTGGAGATTGAGAGAGAGAAGGGGATCGAGAGAAGGGAGAGATCGAGAGAAGGGTAAGCGACGTAGAGGACCGCCGGAGGCTCACCGGCGGCGGAGACAAGGCCGCACCCCAAACCCTAGCCACAGGGGATGGGTTGGGCGCGAGCATTGGACGCGGGGAGGGACGGATCTGGCCTGAGGAGGCGCGGACCTGTGGCGGCGCGGCGGGGGGCAGAGGAGGCGGGGACCGGCAGCAGTGGGGAGCAGAGGAGGCGGGGACCGGCGGCGGTAGCGGGGACCTGCGGCGGCGCGGCGGGGAACCCTACCTTCTGTTGCGGGAGCGAGAGGAGAGGAGTGGATCGAGAGTGCGATGCAGTTTTTTTTTCGCGTGGGGGGAAGCGGGTGTGATGCGGCCTGGTGGGTTCTTTGCCCTCAGTGCGAAAAAGCAGACGACAAAGCCATCTCTTTGCCGTCAGTGCGTATAATGCAGACGACAAAACCATCTCTTTGCCGATAGTAGGGTTCGCGGCTGACGGCAAAACTCCTCTCCGTTTTACGTCCGTTAGATTGCATACTTTGCCGTTGGTGGTTCTGAAGCAGACGGCAAAAGCTTGGCCTTCGCCGTCAGCTTTTCTTTGCCGTCAGCCATTTTATCTCTTTGCCGTCAGGTTGTCTTTGCCGTCAGGTTTTCCACTATTTTGCCGTCAGCAGCTGACGGCAAATGTTATCTTTGCCTTTCTGCCCCGATGAAAAGCTGACGGCAAATTAGTTGATTCCTGTAGTGTCTTTCTGGAACGGGCTCATGGGGGTCTAAAATGGTTTCTTTCGTAGAGGGACGTTTGTGGTAGGCAATGGCATAACCACTAGGTTCTAGGAAGATATATGGCCAGGGGATACACCACTAGCTATGCAATACCGGCGACTTTATCATATTGTGCAACAGAAAGATGTCTCTATCGTCTCTATGATGGGCCAGGTGCCACTGAACGTTGCTTTTTGGCGACCACAAATTGGTGACAAATGGACATACTGGTTAAATCTTGTTGAAAAACTAATGATGCTTAACCATTCACATGAGCCTGACACATTCCGTTGGAAGTTGACTACCTCCGGTGTCTTCATAGTCAAATCCATATACATGGACCTCATCAATGATGGGAAACCCATCCGTCACAAGTATATTTGGAAAATGAAAGTCACATTGAAAATTAAAATCTTCATGTGGTACTTGGATCGAAAGGTGATCCTGACAAAAGATAATCTGAATTTTTTTTCGGTAAGAATACACTAAGTGTTGTTTTGTGGTAATGAGTCGATTCAACATCTATTTCTTTACTGCCGCTTGCCAAACTACTATGGCGCGTAGCTTTTAATCTACCTCCACCGACGAGTAGTACGAACATGTTTGGAAATTGGTTAGTTGGGGTCCATCCCAAGTTGTAGTCTCGTATCTGTGTGGGAATCTGTACTTTCCTGTGGGCCATTTGGAACACTCGTAATGACTGAATTTTTAAAGTTCTAATTTTTTTTGCAGGTTATCTTCAAGGACATCAGCTGTATCCATAGGTGGTCCTTAGTTCACAACGGAGGAGGAGCGGGCGCCCATGGTCTTTGGGTGCAACCTATGGAAGATGGTCACTCGGGATTTATTCAACCGATTTGTTTGGCGGCCTACAAATAGGATTTGTGATGCATGAAGTTCATTTTCCTACTTTTTTATTCCCTTGCCCTTTGGGCAGCCGTACGTGGCTTTTTTTTAACATCCGTTGAACTATTATTTACTTGGATCTTGTGACCTTTGAGATATGTAATAAATAGGCTGTGTGCATTACTCGATGCACAGGCCGAGGGTGTTCCCCTCCTTTCAAACAAAAAACATTCTTTATTTGTAGCTAACCGAGAAAATGGTCATACGTAAGCTAGCTGTGGTATAGTCAAATTCTATGGACGAGGTGCGTTAACTAAGTTTAGACAATTTCGAAAAGGAAAAAAAACTAAGTTTAGACAAGCTAGCTAGCTATATATATGCAATTAATTCGACCATTCGTTGGTTGGGTAACCTGCTCCTGCGGTATGCACCTTAATTTGCTGGTCGTCCTTAACGTCGTTCCCCTCGTCGGTCGCCGGTGACAGTCAAGGGCAACCACCCTGAGAGACAGGACATCGATGATCTCCTCGAGGTCTCGATGTCGACTTTCTTCCTATGGAGGAAGCTTTCACAGTTCCACCACACATGTTTTGCTTTTACCGCGGCGAGGATGGTGACATACTCAAGTTTCTTGCCGTCTGCATCCCGCCAGCACTATCCACCTCCTCTTAACTTGCAGCGATAAACGCAGAGCCCCGAGAAAATAAACGGCCAATCATCGGCGAATGCCATCTGGTGCATGCCACGGGCTTTGCTTTCCGGGCAATTAATAGTCAAAGCAGAAACACTTTTGAATCGACGAGACAGATCGAGATGCATGGTGTATTGTCAAATGGTGCGCGGGGAAGCGCTCCTGTCGCATCACGTGACTCCTACGCACGGGGCTTCACCGCCAAACCATGTGGCATGCTCGGTTTGCTAATGTCGTAATTTGTGAGGCATGCTCTCCAAATGGGTTCGACTCTTGATTCGCATCCAGTTCCTTCCCGTCCCAGCTGCCCAGCACGAGAGGAGGATTCGAAAGAAAGAAGAGTGAACAAAAAAAAAAAGGCCAATCCTATTCTACACATACCGCGGGGGGAATAGCGAGGACGCGCGCACCCTGCGCGACATTGTTGGGCCGGCCCATTTTAACGTTCAATGATTTTTCTCATGCGTTTCAGCGACTTTTCTCTGGCGGTTTTCAGCCCGGTTCAACTGATTTTTTCTTTTTCTTTTTCTCTTTTCCTTTTTCTTTCGTTTTTTAGGGTTTTCAGTTGGGTTCTATGGTTTTCTTTTTTCTTTCGTGTCTTCTCAGTTATCTTCCGGTTTTTTCTTTTTCCTTTTTCCTGTTCTTTTTTTTCTTTTCTAAGTAAAAATACATTTATTTTTTGTTTTCATTTTTATTTTTTTCCTTTCTTTCTTTTTATTTTTTATTTTTGCTTTGTACGTTGCTATGGTTGATGTATCCCTCCCTGTTTAGTTTCTGCTCGTTTCTCTTCTGTTTCTGTTTGAAGTAGCCCGTGATTAATTTGGCCTGAATGTATATAATTAAGCTAGCTAGCTGCTGGAATTAACTGCATGTACTACTACTCAACCTGCTGCTGCTTAATGCTTATGTTAAGGCCTTGCATCGTTGATTGCGTCCACGTGTTGACGAACATAGCAAGCGCATGCACCATGCAGTATATATATGACTCTTGGTTAAGGAAGAGAGTACCTGCAGCATTGATTCAGAACCCACATTGGTTTGTTACTGTGTATCATAATTCATAAGTAGAAAACTGAGAGAGAATGATTGATTGATATCCATGTCTTAAACATGACGAGTCCATCAAACACTTATTTTTTTAGTGTAAGTTTGCTCGTGCAGTCTGGGCCATAGTTCAAGTAGTTTCAAATCTATATCCCCCACATAGTGCACGTAACATGTTTGGCAATTGGTTGCGGGGAATCGATAAACAATTTTTTGCACATCTACTCGTGGGGGCGGCTGCCTTATGTTGGACACTGTGGCTTACCAGAAATGATGTGATTTTTAACAATAAATGTCTTTCATCTCCTGTGCAGGTTATTCATGCGTGTACGCGATGGCTCCGTACGTGGTCTATCTTGCAGAGGCCGGAGGACAGAGACCTTTTTATGATGGCGTCTACACGGTTGGAGCATACAGCTAGAGAGGTTTTCTCCCAACATGGATGGCGGTGTAATCTCCGGATAGGATTTGCCCCACCCTAGGCTGGACTGATTTACTTTTGCTGCAAAACGATATTTATTTTTAGGCTTGTTGGACTTGTTAGCTGTGTTCATCGCGCTATGCAGAGGCCGGGCATTCTTCAATGCGGTTGTAACACCTCGATATATCAATTGAATGAAATGTTCTTTATCGGAAAAAATATCTTCAACTGGAAAGAAACAAGCTGGTCAGGTATATATGTTTCCGCTCCTGAAACTGAATGCACTGCATGCTCGCGCTTTTCTTCACTTCACTCCATTTTTTCCTGCAGCTTAGTTTCGCTTGGCAGCATCAGTCGGAGGATGAACATGAAGAGGACGGAGCGGATGAGTATGAAGAGTAGTCCGTAACTCGACGAGAGGAAGGACTACTAATGTAGGCAAGATGCAAGGATATGTATGTCCTGTCCCTTCTGCTGCTACTTCTCTACAACTTTCCATCTTTTAAGTATAACCTTTTTCTGTACCAGAACGTTGTTATCTCCATGCATGGTGAATTGTGACTTTTATTTTTCATAAGAAATGTGGTTTTGTTGGTTAAGAGCCAAAAAAGATAGGAATGTCATTACGAGTTTTAATTGTTCATCAGGCCTTATCAATCAAGTGATGCTCTTATATATAAAGTCAGAATTCATAATGCATTTTTTTCGCAAAAAAAAAAGAATTCATAATGCATTCAACAATCCACAGTATGGTGTTGGTGTTTCTTGGATAATGAACAGTACTGAAGTCTAAAGCTGCATTAGTATTCAGCCTTAAGATTCAGCTAGTAATTAAGCATAGAACTATTCATGTCAAAGCTTTTTTGTTTACATGCAGACAGCCTCATCTTCTTCCTCTGGATGATTAACATCAAGTGTGCACCAATGCAACCCCACTGATGCGAAGGAACTTTTGTGTCAAATGCATTTTACTCCATTTGTAGTGATTCTTCAGCTACATCTTGTAAGCGAGACTGCCAAGAAAACGAGGTTCCAATGTAGAGCACATTTACGCAATGATGAATTTGTAGTGATTCTTTGCCTTGCTATTCTACTGTGATTTGTGAGCTGATAACTTGATGATACAGACGACGAACCAAACAACCATGTACCAACTGTTCTTTTTCATAAGCCAAAACATGCAGAGATTCAGAATCCACAGTCTTATTTTTCTGAAGAAACGTGTCTATTCTTGTGCAGTGCAATGGCTAATCTTTGCTCTGTGAGAACAACTCAGGTTATTTATGGTACTGAAACTGCATGCTCTGTTCTTCAGTTCAGTCCAAGTCGGAGCACTCGCCGCCGCCGACCAAGGGAAGGGGACGTCGGCGCTCGCAGGTGGGCCCCGTACAGGCCGGGACAGCGGCTGGAGCGGCCACTGTGATCAATGTTCTGATTGGATCCTTGGACCATGTCATGCGATGTTATTATGACATTGTGATGTATGTATAAGTTGTGAGGCATGCACAATATGATTTTGATCCTTGGACAGACAGACTCATCATCAACCTCTTAACTTTCAGTTTGTATAACTAACTCAACTGTGCTACAGCTTGTTCTTACCTTTCAATTCTGTAACGAACCAAACAACTGCATAGATGACTGCGTACTGACAAGAACCTTTAGAGGGTCTATAACTTGATATGATCAAATGTATGCAGCTTCCTGACTCCTTCTCAATGTAGTCGGTTAATAATATAACATCCAGTGTGAGTGTGCACGCATACAGCTCCAGCGGTCCGAAGAGAGTTTCTACCTGTCAAATACTCACATTGTGTACTCCATACATAATGGTCCTACGGTAGAGACGTCATGATTAATTAATTATTTTTTCGCGCTTGCTATTCAGCAGGCAACAAAAAAATCAGTTCAGTCGATAACTAATAGCCGCTACCAGCCGAGACGGGGACGATGCGGCCGGCCGCGGTGTCCCCGGCGAGGCCAGAGCCAGGAACGATGCGGTCTGGCGGTCGCTGGAGGGCGCGGAGGACCACGTGTGCGGGAGCGCCGACGGGGTGTCGTCCGTGCTGGCGCTGAAGCGGCGGTATTCCATGCGGAGGCGGCCGGCGGCGGCAGCGAGCCGGAAGGCCAAGTCTGTCCGTGGGCAGCCGGAGAGCGTGATGGAGCTGGAGGACCTTGCCGCAGAGTAGGAGCTGCTTGGCACCTCCGAAGACACGACCTCCGCTTCATGGTGCTGGAGCCACCACTCCGTTTGAACACAACACAGCGTCACCGATCGGTTATGTCTCCAATGCACTCAATAATCTTGTTGATCGACAGCTTGAATAAGATGACGGATCCATAATTGTGTTCTTCTTTTCCTCCCTGTTAGTTGCCTCTTGTCCTAGAGTACACTCAGCTAATTAAGCTAGATTAGGGTTCATTTCTTCATTAAATTGGAGAAATGGTATGAGAAATGGATGAGTGAGAATGCTTATGGTCCACAAGTTTTAAAGCGTCAAAACTGTTTTCAACTTCAGATAAAATTGATGTAAATTTTCTAGACAACGGAAATTGCCACCTCCGGGCTCTGGCCATGCATTGATTGATACACGTAGCCAAATCATTTTTTTAATCATGGTATGAGAGTAATTCATGTGCTTTGTGACAGATGTCCGATGCATGAGGACCTGTTAATTTGTAGGAATGTCATAAGACTTCGGAAGAAACTAGAAATACTATCGCTATTTATGTCGGGTCAGTTGTTACATGGGTTATCCAAAGGGGTTACGTGTCAAATGATAGAGCAGTAAGGCTGCCCGCAACGGGTACTAGTGTATGATACTAATTCCACAATACATAGTATTATAAGTTTAGTATCTTAGATTGTCTCATTTATTATCATGCACGATACAATGTAGTACAACATTTAATATGATATGGTATCATGATATGATATCAAATTCTCTCTTTTCTCATTTAATTGTATGCCACCTCATAAAAAATGGCTAGTTGACATGTATGATACCGCTTATAATACTCCAATTGCAGGCAGACTAATTCATGTCTCTTATCATCCAAACCAAACCAGGCTGTCTTGGGGTGTGGCCTCTTGTTGTGATCCTCACAGAGGCAGGCAGGAGTATTGCGGTCGTGGGGAGCAAATGCTTAGAGGCCATGATTCGACAGTATTCCCCCAGAAAAAATTGATTCAACTGTATTGGTTGTGTGTATCCGAAGAACAGAGAAATCTTTATTTCAAAAAAAATTGCTATAAAAATAAATTGGCCGACGTGGAATCCAGAGCCAAGAAGAGAATGATGCGTGGAGAGCGGATAAAGGCGGGCACCATGTTTAAATTTGTCTGGTGAGGATTGTTCCTCAAAAAGAAAAGAAAAGCAGGGGATTTGTGCTGCTGGGGTTAAAGAATTTTTCTTTTTGGGGAAATATCTTTTGTTTGTTAAACGAAGAATTTGCCACGCACGGCCAATTCGAATTAAGACACCGTCAGTTAATTTGCATGTGTCTTTACCAAGGTCAATTTTACTCCCCGCTTAATTCTACTAATTGGCAAAATAACATGAAGAACAATTAACAATGACCAAGTCAAGTCCAAACATGTTGGTGAATGAGTGGCTCTTTAAACTCATGTGCAAATATAAGAAACAAATAGTAAATACAATAATTGGTGTAGTCCATGACGAATATTCGAATGAGGCCAAATCGGAGCAAGTGCAATGAATCTGATTTTATTTGGCTAGTGCAATAATTGGGGATCGCCACTGATAGGATGGGAGAGCTGAGGGAGTGGGACTAAAGCCAATGTAGTCAGGATCGTAGATCCAAAATCGGATCGGGCTCTGATGACAAGATTGCAAATCGTAAGATCGTAACTATTATCGGCTTAAAATCATAGACTACGATAACCTGAATTGTAGATTTGAACTATATATTAATACATTCATGATTCCGACAATCTTGTATGAAGCAACACTAGCCAAAACAGTCAGCAAACATGCCAAGCAAATAGAGTACGGGATAGGGGTTCTCCTTCACACAACCCACTTTTGCAATTGATCCAATCTCCTGAAATAACATTGAGCAGGATAACCGCCCTCGAAAGCAGTAAGACGAGAATGTTCTAGATTCAAGAGCGCCATTCTCCGTGTGTGTGTGTGTGTGCGTGTGGTGGGGAGAGAGAGAGAGAGAGAGAGGGGGGGGGGGGGCAGTAAGTCATCACAGAGGATAGAGTAAAATATACTGGAGGTCCTAAAAGTATTTCAAGTGGCCTAGGCGAATGCACGGTACTAATAATTCAAGGGTGTGACAGCCCGACACCGATTCCTTCCATTATTGTTATCATGATGTTGTGTGCTCTATTTTATTTTATTTTTGCATCATTTCATCATGCCATCATGTCATTAAATTTTCCAACTCAAATAAATAAATTGCATGGATCTTTGATCCATTTAAATTGAGGCAAATGCACATGGTGATTTCTCTTTAAAACATATAAAATTCTCTCAATATTTTAGGGAGCTATAATAAATTTTCCAATAATTTGGAATCACCCATGAATACACTTGCAATTTAAATCGTATACCTTTTCTGCTTCATGTTTGTTATCCAAACTTTCCCCAAAATTCTTTTCCCATTTTATCGAATATCCACCAAAATTCCCAACATTTTCGGACACTTCTAAAACCTAGTTCTAGTTCAAACCATTTGAATTAAACTCAAGTGAGTTTGAATTGGAACTTTCAATATTTCCCATTCCTAATTTTTCTTGGGTCAAACTCATTTTGCGAGTCCAGGGAAATTAGCCCCATGCCAAAAAACCCATTCCTAACCCTCTCTCCTTTTGCTCTTCCTCTGTTTAGATTTAATACATAGAAGGAGAACAGAGAAAAGAAGAGAGGGAGAGGAGCAGCAGCGCAGCCCAGCATCCCATTCTGTTTGCAGCCGGCCCATCTACCCAATCCCTATAACCCTAGCTGCTCGATCCTCCTCTTGATCCCCTCACTCGTCCCGACAGCGCCGCCACCTGCACCGATCCCCAGCGCCCCTCCTCGATCCCCTCGATCCCTCCTCTTCCTCCCACGCGCGACTCCCCTCTCCTTTGCACCACCGGCCACCGGAGCCCGTGGCCAGCACCGCCGTGGCTGCGCCTCGTCCCGCCGCAGCACCCAGCTCCGGCCGCCCTGTTCCTCCGCGCCTCGCCTCTGTCACGCCGGGGCAGGGCCTCCTCCAACCCTGCATCCTGTACCCTCGCTCGCCTCTCTGCTGCTGCTGCTTGCTGTCGCCCATCGCCCATCGGTGCTTCTCCCCGACCTCATCTTCAGCACCTCGTCCGGCGTGTGCCCTCGTTCACCTGCGTCTCCTCCCTCCGCCGACCTCGCCCGTTCAAGCACGTCGCCGTCAAACCCTCATTCACCTGCGTCCATGCCCGCGCCGACGACCTCCTCGCCGGCTGCTCGCGCCTGCAGCTCTGTCCGCGAGCTCTAGAGACCCGCCAGAGGACGCGGATTTTTCGAGCCTATGCTTCGGGACCCCGTTATCGTGGACGTTGGCTGAGGCCCCTGGGTCTCGAGATGCGCGATGTCTTGGACAGGTTAAGCATCGCCATTTAGAGCATGGTTAATAGAAGAGCCGGCCACCGGCTGTATACTTATGCCATGTCACATGTAGTCTTCAAAAAAAAGATTCATATAATAATGCAGGCTGTAGACGGGCTGCTCCATTGGCTATAGCAATTAATGAATGCATGCATGGGAAAGGAAGCAACGCACTTGATTGGAAGGGAGGGCGCAGGACCAGCTTTTAGCGCTGCATGCAGCTCAGTTCTCTCGTGTGCTGCGCTATAGCCGGGCTATAGCTGAAGCGCCCGCTACCTTCTCTTTCTTCGTCTCTCTCTCTCTTCCAGCTAAGACCTTTGCTGACCTGGATGGCTTATAGCCAGCTGACTAAGACCTATTATACTTGCTCTTAGCAGGCTCTCGGTTGCAGTTGACTCTGACCTAGGCTCTGCGGCGATTTGTTTTTTCCTTGGAACCAGATACCGAAAAGATGCCCACGACTGTAAACGACAACACGAAAGCCTGCACCAACGCCATGGGCGGACAAAGAAACGAAGCCAAAATCTCGTCTTGCCCATCCCAGTCCGCAGTGAGGAGATAAGTTGTCCTCTAATGGCGATGGAACCCATATGGATGGAGATGTAAAATGGCCCTTCCTCCCTTTCTCCACTGATCTATGGGTTCGATTCGATCTTGTGCTCCTTGGTTCAGCGATATATTCCAACATCACTCAATTTGATGGATATCTGGGTGGATCTATGGGTTCGATTCGATCTTGCGCTCCTTGGTTCAGCGATATATTCCAGCATCATTCAGTTTGATGGATATCTGGGTGGATGGCGACGGCTATCTAGGCCCCCGCCCTCCCCACTCAACCTCTCATCTTCTTCAGATCCCCTAGAGGGAGGGTCACTGCCTCCGGCCCCTGATTTCCGGTCTTAAAATCCGCCCTGCCCTCGTCGCTTGATCTCCTCTCTAATCCCCTTCTCCTTCAAGCCCTCAAGTCAAAGCCTCCCCCGCCGCCCATCACAAAAATCATTAACCACCGCGTGTGACGCGCTCACGGCAGCGCACAGGTGGTGGAAAAGAGGTGTGCTTGTGAATTCTGCACTCATGCAGCACAGTGCCCAGCTGGGTTCCCGGAGCATGTATTACTGTCCAATAGCCCTGTGAAACTCTTTCAACACATGATGACGGTGACTATCCCGAGGAATAGGTACGGTCAGGATAGCGAGGCCCTGACGCATATGCTCCCTCAAATGTTTTCGCTGTCTGCTGCCATAACCACCATGGCCTCGACCATCCTCTGCCACGGGCGACCATGCCGAGTCCTCCTTCCCTCTCCTTCCCCGCACCGCCTACAACCCGTGCCCCCTAGCACCGAGCTCGGCCGGGCCTCAACCATGGCGCTCCGCCACGCCTCGTCCCGCCAGAGGCTTCCTCCACCTTCGGCTCCTCCCGTCTCCTCCCGCCCAGCGAGCCAGAGAGCTTGAGCCTGAGCCCGAGCTGCTGCCGCGCTCCCAGTCAGTGCCTTGCGCCACCACTGCTAGAAGTGACCAGGAGGTTGAGCCTCCTCGCACGCCTCCTCTTCTCGCTGCCTCGCCGGCTTCCTCTGTTCAACGCAAGACCCAGCCTCCTTGCACCTCCGCTCATGAAGTTTTGGATCGCCAAGGCCCTCTGTTTGGCGCCGACGACTTCTGGATCATGTGTATGACCCGTGCCATTGCCCGCCGCAAAACCAAGACCGCCACCGACCTGAGCATCCCCACGACCACCACTTGCTGCTGCCCCTTTTGTCATTGCCAAGACCCCCGAACCAAGGACGCCAAGACCCTTCCATGGATGGACGACAAGTACCTCTACTGCCGTCTCCGGAATTGCCAAGACCGGAAACCGAGACCGCCAAGTACCATGACGTCTTTGGAAGACCCCGTGCACATCAAGTTCCTCTACAGTGTTGTGGATCCTGGCAAGTACCCATTCGGATCACCAAGTTCGACTACCGCCGACATGTACCACTATCGTCATCGTGGGTTTCATCAAGTTCCTCTTCGGAATGTGTACCACTACTTCCACTACCGCCGCCACGTGAACGTCTACTTCCCTCGACGAACTCGGTCCGCCGCGAAAACGCACGCTTCGAAGGTATAACCCTGAGACGACCGTGAAACGATGACCTTGTGTTGTATGAGATGCTCGTGTTCGCACCGCGTCCGAATTGTCTCGTGCATGTTCCTCGTTTGCTATATCACCATCACGTGGGATAACCGGCAATCGGGATCACTCCTCGTCACTCTTGCATGTTCCACACACTTGTTCTTTTGCACTGGCATCTCCACGAGTTGCCGGATCACCGGAATGTTGCCGAGGCATCATTTCCATTTTCGGTGCTGTGGCACACATTTCTTTCCGCCATGGCGATAGACGCTCCATATCATATTATGCCAACATTTTCATAACATTGCTTATAACTTGAAAATGGCATCCTCATGCATATAATAACTCACAAACCGTGCATCGGATTAAAATGACTCATATATGTAAAATGCTTAGAATTTCGTGTAGTTTCATAATATGCCACCCTCACACGTGTTAAAATGTTTAAATTGATGTTTGCATTTAATTCGCATTAATGACATACTAAAATGGTTTATTTCATAACTAAATAACCGTAGCTCTGCATTAAATAAATTATATATGTAAATGGCCTAGAAAAATGCGTAGAATAACATGGTGTACTTTATTTTCCTGTTTAAAAAATCTAAAATTTTGTTTTAGGCAAAACAGTACCAAATTCGAAAATTGCATATGAGGTTTTTCCGGAATTGTTATGTGTTGTTTCCGGCCTCATTTAAATTGCCTAGATAGGTAGTTTTATTATGCTTCACCTCTTGCCATGATTAACAACATTTAATCTTGTCATGTCCATAAATTGTTGTGAAGATTCGTCAATATGCAACTCATTGCATATTGAGCTTCATTTAGTGTGTAGTATTTGATTGTTGCACTTTGCCATGCCATGATTCATTAAACCGGACATGCATCATACTTAGTTGTGCATCATGCCATGGTTATGATATGTTTGTTTACCATGTTGTTTGTTTCTTTCCTGTTGTGCTTCTTCTCGATAGTTCCGGCAATGTTTCGGAGTTGCGAGGACGTTGTTTGACTACTTTATGGATTCGATCTTCTTCCTAGCGGAATTCCAGGAAAGATGGCCTTTACCTTGGATATGACTACTATCTTTGCTTGCTAGTTGTCTCGATGCTATCGCTATGTATCACTACCTACCACTTGTTTGTCAGCCTCCCAAAATGCCATGAAAAGCCTCTAACCTCCACTATCCTAGCAAACCATTGTTTGGCTTTGTTACCACTTTGCTCAGCCCCTCTTATAGCGTTGCTAGTTGCAGGTGCAGTGCAGGTTGTTCCATGTTGGAACATGGATATCATGGGATATCACACTATGTTGATTATTTAATTAATGCATCTATATACTTGGTAAAGGGTGAAAGGCTAGGCCTTTTGCTTGGTGTTTTGTTTCAGTCTTGCCGCCCTAGTTTCTATAATACCGTTGTTATGTTCCTTGATGAGCGCTCCTAACATATTTGGGGTTCTATGGGGACTCCCCTGATAATTCGTCTTTGAATAAAACTCTTCCAACAAGGCCCAACATTGGTTTTAAAATTTGCCAACATAATAATACTGATAATTAATTAATTAGCATAGGGGGTCGTGTCCCCGTGAATTCTTAATTCCAGATAATATAGGAGGGCCAGTGCTGATGGTGCTGCTCCAAACTGGACGATGTCCGGCGCCCCCTGGGCAACCGGGGTCTCAGCCAACCCGACCTCTTGTCCATCTGGTGTGCCCTGAGAACGAGATACGTGCGGCTCCTATCGGGATTGTCAGCACGCCGGGAGGTCTTGCTGGACTTGTTTTACCTTAGTCAAATGTCTTGTGCACGGGATTCCAACGATGCTTCGGGCTATCCTGATGTTAAGGTCTTCCAATGCAGCTTGTGATAATTTATTATGGATGAATTGGAGCACCCCCTGCAAGGTTAAATCTTTCAGAAAGTCGTGCCCGCGTTTATGTGGCGACTTGGAAATTTATAACCTCCGGTTGTTGAGAACTTGACACTAAAGCTAACTAAAATACACCAACCATGTGAGTAACCGTGATTGTCTCTTTTCGAGAGAGTTCGGGAAGAGAACACGATGATGTTATGTTTGACTCATAAGTAGGTGCTCAGGATCACTTCTTGATCATACTAGATTGCGATCGATTATGCATAGTTTACTTTTCTTATTCTTGTACTCGTAAGTTAGCCAGATATCAAAATGCTTAGTGCTTACTGCAACCTCACCACTTAACCACTCGTCACCCACTAAGCTTTGCTAGTTTTGATACACTTGGTAATGAGATTGCCGAGTCCCATCAAGGCTCACAGAATACTACAACAACAGGTGCAGGTACAGGTAAAGCGATGCTATGACGTGATAGCGATGCTTGTTCTATTTGGAGTTCTTCTTCTGCTTCTTCTTCATCAGTCATAGGATGGGTTCCTGGTCGGCAGCCTGGGATTAGCAAGGTGGATGTCGTTCTTCTTTCGTTTGATTTCATCCGTAGTCAGATCCTGGTTTTCTATATGATGATTGCTATCTATTGATGTATTGATGTATTCATGCTGCAGCTTGTGGCGAGTGTAAGCCTTTATCTAGTATTCTCATCTATTCAGTACATGGTATGTTGTAATGACATCCACCTTGCGAAGCATCTCTAATATGCGCTACTATTCTTAGCGGGACTTCCTTGTTCCTTGAGGATAGGACCACATATTGGGCATTACAAGTTGGTATCAGAGCAGTATCGACCATAGGAGCCCGCTTGATTGATCGAACTTGGCCGTTGTTGAGTCTAGAAGAAAAACTAGTTTGAGACTAGTTATATATCGGAGAGTAGGAATTCCTTTTATTCCTCGTCCCCATTGGTGCTCTGGTGAGGAATTGTGACGTAGGTCACTCTTCCCCTTCAAAAAAAATTAGGATCACGCAGGTATTTTGGAATCGTTGCAATATGTGTTTGACGGAATTCTATTCTTGGTGCCTCCTGACCGTATGGATTGGACCCAGGGAGTTGAGCTCCAAGGGGTTTTTGTCACATTCGTTGTCATTTCATTTCCTGAATACTAGAGGACGCCGACATAGAAATGCTTCTATATTTTTTGTGGTGGCAAATAGTGCTGTGACTTATCCCCAGTACTGGGTAGAGATAGCATAGATGATCTGCCATGACTGGTATCATTGTGTTTTTGAAGGTCTGAGGTGCATGAGTTTTCGAGGTTTCTTGGTTATGTGTTGAATGCAGTCGGAACATTGGAGCATAGTATCATGTTAGGAATTGTGTGAAGTTTTGCTCTGTGTAGCCATGGGACCAGATTGCACAACCAAGAAGTTTCAGGAGTTCCTAGGTGGGAATTCAAGTAGTTACCTAGGCTTATCTTCCAAAAAATACATGATGTGAGGTTGGGGTTCGGCATCTATTGGTTCGTTTGTTCACGGTCTTTCTTACAGCAGTTCTCATTGCGTCTTAAAGAGTCATGTAGCTTTGCTGCGACTCTGGGATGCTTCGCAGTGTTGTACACTACCTTGTACGGATGGCCACTGTACGTTCGAGCCCGTGTGGGCCTCACCACGAAAATATCAAACAAAATCTCTGTCATGGATTTCTTTCTTGCTTATTTTGCAAGCCCAATCCTTTATTTGAGTTATGGTATTCGAGCTGCTTTGATGTCAAGTGTTGATTACATTCCTTTCCTAAGCAGCATTCTCATATTTCTATGGGAATGCTAATCCTTTAGATCAATCAAGATTGTCATGGTAATTCTTTTCCAACCAGTGTGCTTTTGTTCGAGATAATTCAATCCTCTTCACTAATTGCAAGATCAATCCTGAGTTTTTCAACCGGTGTTTGTTTCATCCATTCTAAATTGTCTTTATTTTTCACACCCTCCCGCCCTTTTCTTCACAAAGTCCCAAATCTCAAATCAAGTATCCATTTTATTCATGAGAAATCTCTCCATTCTTTTCCTTCAATGTTCTTAGCTGGTGATTTCTTGTGAAGATGCTCAGGAGATACAAGTTCATCATTCTTCGTTCTCGTTTTCTTCCCCGGTGGCCAAAATTCAAGCTTTCGGTGTTGATCATATCCCTTTCGTTGATTCAGATATTTTCCCATGTTGGAAGTTCTTATCCAAGAATCTCATGGATATTCACCTCTATCTATTCATATCCGGAGTGTAGAAGACGTCTCAGAAAAATTCATGCTTCCATTCAAGATCTGTCCAAGCTAATTCGAGGTTGTTACCTCATTCAAGTTTTTCCAATCTTTCTGGTGCTTTATCCCTTTCTAAGCAATCGTCTCGACGGTGTTTCATTTTCAGTGGGCCCATATGTGACACCCGGGTAATCACGCTACAGTAAATCCCCGCTAATGATGCCACATCACCACGGTTATTGTTGTTAATCTCGCGTTAGTGCAAACCGTTCGAATTCAAATTCAAAATCGAGCCAAACAATAAAAGTTTTCGAGTATCAAAACTCAAATGTTCGGAGTGTGGCATATAATCTTTGGATAATTGTCTTGGAGAAGCTACACTTTTGTAAATTAATTAGTTACACTAAAATAATTAAAACAGCGTTTGGAAACAATTAATAAATACTTTTATTTAATAAATAAATTTTAAAACTGTTCAAATTAAAGTTGGAACATTTTATTCATGTAGGTTATATTGCGTTGACAATTTAGGTGCAAGTGTTGCATTTTTTTTAAAAAGGGCTTTGTGATTAAAAGATTTAGCAAAACAGTTAATTAAAATAAGAAATAAACAAAATAAAAACAATAAGAAAAAGACCCCCCCACCGGCCTACTGGGCCTCGGCCCAACTGGGCCACCACCCAGGCCGGCCCAACCGGCTCCCTCACTCCCCATATCACCCCCCGGCCCTCCCCACGGAACCCTAGCCCAGCCCCACTCGATCCCCACTCTCCCCCCTCGATCCCGCAAAAAGGGGATGGAGATCTCCCCCTGGCGCCTGACCCACCCGGTGCGGCCACCGGCTCCCGCCGACCGCCGCTCGCCCTGGCCCCTGTGGCCCTCGCCGCCGGCCGCTGACCCTCCCCCGTCGCCACCTCTCCTGCGCCGCCGCTCGCCCACGACCGGCCCGGCCGGCCCCTCGTCGGCCTCGCCCGTCGGGCGCCCCCGGTGACCGCCTCGCCTCCATCCCCGCGCGGCCACCTCTCCTCTCCAGCGCATGTGAGCGCGCCGCTCGCTCCTCCTGTTCCCCCCCCACGCTCACCCCTCTCCCTGGCGCTCGCCTCCAGCGCCGCACCACGCGCGTTGGCTGAGGCCCCGCATGCACCTTGCCGCGCCCCGGGTCCGCCCTCGTGCGGCCACTACCGGCCGTATCCCGTGCCGCCGCCCGACCTCCATCGACGCACCAGCCCGCCACCCTCCTGGCCGCCCTAGCCTCTGACCTCGTCGGTCTCGTCCGCAATGGCCTGCTCCGGCGGTGCCCAGCCGCGCCACCCCTACCGCTCCGGCCGACCGGCCACGCCGAGGGGCCTCTGCCCGCTCGCGCGTGCGCCCAGAGCCCCCTCTCTGGCTCTGTGCCACTGACTTGTGGGCCGGCCCCTGATTTAATTTGTGGCTAATATAGTTTTAGTACTAACCACCCCTGTTAGATAACCCTTCAATTAAAATAAACCCCACTGCTTACTTTTAGTTATGTTAGTTAAAATGTTAGGTCTATGTCAGGCGGCCCCACCTCTAATTAGTCTGTTAAAAGTTTAGTTTTAATAAAATGTGACACTTGCATGTGGGCCCTTTGACCAAGTTGACTGGCCTCTGACTAGGCTTTGACTGGCCCCACATGTCGTTGACTGTGGCTGGTTGTCTCTGGGTATAAAATGTATTTGCACTGTTTAAATTCGAATTAAGGAATTAAATTAATTCTAGAAATGTTTTAAAACTTCAGAAATTAATAGAAAATAAACCGTAATCCGGATCGAAAAACTTTGAACATGAAAGTTGCTCAGAACGACGAGACGAACCCGGATACGCTACCCGCTTATCCGTGTGATGTCTCTAACTACCCGAACATGGAACTTTCCCCCTCCGGTCATCTGTCTGACAAACGTCCGGATCCGGGAATACTTTCCCAGATGGGATCCCCCTTCTTCGGTACTGTGTAGACATACGTTAGAACACACCCGGCACTGCATATTGTCATGATTGAACTTGTTTGCTGTGTATTTATTGTTTCTTCCCCCTCTTCTCTCTCGGTAGATCCCGATACCGACGACGTCCCCGAGACCGAGACCGATGCTGAGACCGCTGGAGACACTGTCGAGTACGACTACCTCGCCGACGACCCTTCTCTCTCAGTAGAGCTTCCAGGCAAGCATTCCCCCCTCTTTGATCACCCAGATATCGCCTATATTCTATCTACTGCTTGCATTAGAGTAGAATAGCTGTTTCTGATATCGGTAGTTCATAACCTGATGCATAGCCTGTTTTTGATAACTACTGTTGATACATTACCTGCCATCCTAAAATGCCTATGATAGGATGCTAGATTATTTCATCAGTGGCCATTCATCTTGTCCGTCTGCTATGCTGTAGTATTGGGCTGTGATCGCCATGGGCGGCGATCGCGGATATACATACTTGATATATATGACACATATTGGATACTAAAGTCGGGTCGGCTCGAGGAGCACCCGCACGTGATTCACAGTTGGGGGCTGGAAAGACCGTACATCTCGACGGCCCCCTAAGTGATTCTTGTTGTTGTGGAACGATGAAGGCAGGTTGGGTCACCTAGGAGAGATGTGGCCCCTGGCCCTAGTCGTGTCCATGGATGTTCCAAATAACACGATTATCGAGATTGGATATTTGATCTAAGTCTGGCCACTGGCCTATACGCACTAACCAACAAATGTGGGCGCAGTTATGGGCAGCTCTGCGACGTAGTGTCAGCCGAAGCTTGATGTGACGTCGGGATTTTGCGGCGCGCGCCGGGTTGGACTGCGTTAACGTAACCGCCCTGCTAGGGGTTGGGTTGCTAGGTCTGCTCACCGGCCGCGTACGCAACGCTTAGGAGCGCGCAGGAAGTCGGGCCCAAATCCCTGCATGCATAGGCCTTAGTTCGGCGTCCTCACCCCTCCATCAAGTCTAGACCGGGCTACGTTCGTATTGGTTTCGAGGACGGGTTTGGTGCTACCCCAGAGATCAAGCGTGTTGGGAAATGTGGTGCACCCCTGCAGGGAAGTTTATCTATTCGAATAGCCGGGTCCTTTTGGTAAAAGGACGATTTGGAGTTGTATCTCGATCTTATGATAACTAGAACCGGATACTGAAATAAAATACACACTTACAAGTGCCAGATACGCCCGGTGATCGCTTTTCCACAGGGCGACGAGGAGAGGATCATCGGGTTAGGATTATGCTATACGTGTTACCTGGCGAACTCGCCAACTCTGATTCTCACCCCCTGCTTCAAGATGGAGACAATCAGAAGCTTATTCTTCGATGACGGTCACATGGTTAACTTACCATGTATTACATGGTTAACTGACCATCTATTTCTCTTCCCCTGCTTCAAGATGGAGGCAGCAAGGAGCACAGTCTTCGAGAAGACTAGCTTTCCCCCTTTGTTCCGGCATTCTGCAGTATAGTCCACATATACTAGCCCCAGTTCATTTGATACAAATGCATAAGTAGCATAGCTCCTTGATGTCAGTCTTGCGAGTACTTTGGATGAGTACTCACGGTTGCTTTGCTCCCCCTTTTCCCCCTTCATATAAATGTTGCGATCAGATGTGGAGCCCCAGGAGTCAGCTGCCGCCGACGACGACTACTACCCCCGTGGAGCTTACTACTACGTGGAGGCTGCCGACGACCAGGAGTAGATAGGTGGCTCCTAGGCAGGAGGCCTTGCCTTATCGATCCTTGTATCTCAGTTTGTGCTAGCCTTCTTAAGGCAAACTTGTTTAACTTAATGTCTGTACTCAGATATTATTGCTTCCGCTGACTCGCTTGTTGTCAAGCTTTTATATTCGAGCCCTCGAGGCCCCTGGCTTGTAATATGGAGCTTATTTTATGTTAATTTGTGTTTAGAGTTGTGTTGTGATATCTTCCCGTGAGTCCTTGATCGGGTCATACACATTTGCGTGTATGATTAGTGTACGATCAAATCGAGGGCGTCACAAGTTGGTATCAGAGCCGACTGCCTATAGGTAGACCCCTTTCCACCTCCTTGGCCGAAGTTGAGTCTAGAGTAAGAAAAGCAATTTTTACTAACTTGTTGTGTGGCTTACGGGCCCACGACACTAATGGGTGGTATTAGTATCTTTTATTCCTCGTCTATACTCTGGGACTCTGATCTCTCTTCTATTCGGGGAAAGGTTTTACTAAACTATTTGGAAAAGTTTTACTAAACTCTGACATTAGGTTCTCGCAAATACTTCTCCCGGAGAGCCCTCATGCTAGAAGATCACCTGCTTCGTCCGAAGATTCGGGAGATAACCTTCGATGATTTTCCCGATACCCTTATGCGCATCGCCTTTGCAATTTACTACCACCGATATATCCCTATGTATATCGGCATACACTTGTCATTCTCACGATCATTCCTCGTCGCTCTTGTTGTTACAAGATGCCTCGAAATATCCTCGATTGTCCCGAGAATCCTTTGAGTTTACTGCCTTGCAGTTCTTTCCGCATAAAAAACCTTACGGTTATTTCCTCACATTTATCGAGGATCCGTTCTTCTCAATTGTTAATGTGTCTCACAAAATCCTTCGAGATGCTATTCGATCTTCCGAAAATCCTCTGCAGCCCATTGCTCTTGAATATCTTGCCTGCTGGCATTATGGTTAATTCCATATGTCTAGTAGTCTTCATTGACATCCCTTGCCTCTGTCATTTTAAGTCTAATGATTCAATGTGTGCTTATGCACGCGATCATCAGGATATCCTTTTAAATTATCTTTCCGACTCAGACGTCCTCCCGGACATGAGCTGGTTCTCGACCATTCGAACCTTTAACGATTTTCTAGCTAAGTCTTTCAGCTTATCCATCCTTGATCAGAGCGTTTGCTTCTGATCCTTCGTTTGGGAAATCATACTTCTCTTGTATTTAAGCATCAGACTATTCAGGTGATTCTTGAATCCAATGACTCTGCAATCCTTCTTCCTCTGATTGAGTACCGATACTCACGTCAGCTCCGTTGTGGATCACCCGATCCATTGTTGGATTATTATCCGACAGTGTCCTTCA
Source organism: Thinopyrum obtusiflorum (assembly GCA_036873465.1). Classification (NCBI taxonomy): domain Eukaryota; kingdom Viridiplantae; phylum Streptophyta; class Magnoliopsida; order Poales; family Poaceae; genus Thinopyrum; species Thinopyrum obtusiflorum. The sequence goes on along the minus strand of JAAAWM010012210.1, from coordinate 3,557 downwards.
TATTCAATCACCTTGTGAGATATTCCTCTGATACATAATGCCTTTGGTAAATTGTATCATCTGTTTTGCCAACCATGCTCTACTTTCGAGCTTGTGTTAATTACTCTTGAATGCTTGTGGTATATGTTCTTATGATACCCCGATGGGTTGAACCTATGCCTTCCCCTAATGCGTGAGAACCTGAAAGTTTTGACGAGTCATAATCTTCTGGTGTCTTACCAGATAAATTCCCAACACTACAGCTTTATCAAAGCGGGAAGTAAATGAAATGGTATGCATTTAGGAAGTGGGAGTCGACCTTGAACTTTGTGTTCATGCCCATGGAAATGATGTAGACCGTCTCGGAAGCTTCTTGCAAAATGATGATCCGTCTGTTGAATTCTTTCGGTATCCTTTAAATTGATCCTTTGCAGTTAAGGATCTGACCATGCTATCCTTATTCAATATGTTTGAAAGAAATTCATTCTAGTGCCTCGTCAAATTTTGACAAGGTTAAAGTATCTGCTGTCGCAGGTCCACGATCCAGTTCTGCTTCCTATCATGTTCTGCCTTCGAATTTTACCCTCTGGTATCTCGAGGATATCATGTCTTTGCACCACATCTTGTTAACTTTGATGAAGGAATACCTTTCCTTGTCGTAATCACTCTACGGGTTCTGGGTTGTTGTCGACCGAGGACACCGATTAGTAAATCAAATCCGCTCTAAAATTCAAAACCCCTAGTAATTGTTACTGGGAGAATTTAAAATCCAGTCATGTCATTACCAGACTATCGGTTGCATCCTTTGTCTTGCTGTCTTTGACTGTGCTACCTCGTCCTTCTCTGGTGCACGAATCCTTCAGAGTGAGAGCACGACTTACGTCGAGCTTTCAACATCTTGTTGCTTAATTATGAGCCTTCATCAAGTACTAGTTCCCACTGATTCCAATTTTTCCTGGGTTCTGAGTAGTTAGTCACTCAAGAACACCGATAACTAAATCGGGTCCGCACCGCGATTAAACAACTCTTAGTAACCTTCTTAGCTTACGAGTTTGTACTCGATCACGTCATTCCTAGCCTGATTGGCTATATCGTCCTCGTGCTGATTTTAACTGAGCTACCTGCTCCTTATTCCTGGAGCATAACCTTCGACGATGAGCTAAACTTACGTCGATTTTCCTCGCATATCTTTTGCCTTGAACAGCAAACTTGATTCCGAATTGGTGTCGTACCCGTGGGTTCAATAACCTTTCGTTTCATCATACCTTTGGCTTGATGTCATCGCCGATCGATTGCATCTTCATGAAGTCTCCCAGCAAATGTGTCGGATCACCTTCAACACTTGGGCTTCTTCCGAGATGTCAACTGTGTTCATGATGAGAAATACCCCCTTGCCCTCGATGATTTTTGTTATCATCGACAACCCATTTGACTTTCTCTCATCGCGAACTTGTCCATGATATGGATGCAACTTGCTATCCAGCTTGTATTATGTTCTACCTTGAAGTATTACCGTCTTTTACGCTGAGTATGTTGTGAGGATTGCTCCACCTCTCAGAAATTCTTGGCATGAGTGATACTTCTCATCATCACCATTCTTTCTTGGTCCCCGTGTTGATTCTAACCGGGATACCAATATACAAACGATTATGCTTGAATTATGTACTTCTAGCAATCCTATTGCTTTGAAGTTAACGATCGACAGTTTGTTCTTAGACTGTTGGTTATTGAATCGTCACTCTAACATTGACCTTGCTGCCTAAGGTCATATTTCGGTCGCACCTTTCGACCAATGCTTAATGATGTATGTTTTTCCCGGGCATACAACATTATATCATTTGATCTGACAAATGTTATCTCCTCGTCACATACTTGTGGAAATCCATCCTTTTGGAAATCTCGATGAATTGTCGCTGAGTCCATCAGCCACCTTCTCATCCTCTCCTTGGTTTAATGATGAACTATTATTTCGGGAACCCGCTTCCATAGTTCATTTCCCGAGAATCTTACCATGTCATCTCATTGATTTGTGTTGCACCTTTTCTTCTCGGACATCCTGAGTCCGAGGTATCTTGACGCCAATCAGATCTGAATCTCGGTCAGACATGATGGTTGGAACAAATTTCCAAGATTTATAATATTGGTTCTTTGATAACCCGGTAAGGTGATGTCATGCCTAGCACACCTGGCGGGAGGACCTAATGTTATAGTTTCCTTCTTTTGCAAGAATAGCCATTCTTCCAGCAGTAAATTATAAGACTTATCTTATAAGTTGCTCCTGATGGATCATTTGTGTATCCACAGTCTGACCCTTGCTTGAAACATCATATCATTGCTACCTCGAAGCATAACTATGATACCCCGCTCTTCAACAAGAACATTGGAAGCAAAAATGCTAAGTGTTTCTTGGTCAGTTACCCAAACACCGTTGTATGGGTAACGTCATCATTATTCCTTGCCTCTTTATCTAAATGGTTGGGTACTTGCTCTCCCACCCTGTATGCCAAGTTCTGCTTGTCCGTGGGAAGGATATGCTCTTAATACTTGTGTATAGACACAGTATTTTCCTTTCCATTGTTCTGATTAATGTGTTGATCACATCTTCCTTTCCGTTGTTCTGTTTAACCTTCTTGATCTATATGATCTAAGCAGTAATAATTCTCTGCTTATGAAAACACCTCGGCGCACCACTCTGCCAGCAAGACCTCGTTACTAATGTTGTTAACATTCCGGTAACCTCCGGTGGATGAGAACTTTGCCTTTTGGTCCGTCTCGTTTCAACGAGCGGGAAAATGGTTCTCTTCGTTCCACGTCCTTGGTACCGACATTGTTGCCGTCATAGACTATCCTCTGGCATGCCTTGCTTCCTGTGCAAGATGTCACCACTCTTCCTACTTTCAACCCACATGGTGGGCCCATAACCCACAGGTCCACGGGATCGAAACCTGACTCTTCTGTACAACCCTGATTCTATTGAATCTTTTGCACTTGGCTTCGTGTGTAATTCACGAGCTAAATTCTGCCATGCTTCATCCTGGTATCAAACACCCTACGTTATTCTCGTTGCTAAAGCTCCTATTTCAGCTTCTGTCTAGGCATCGAATGATTGCCTACCCGTTTGAAACTTTGGTACCATCGTATATTGCACTCAACGATTTCACTGAAATACAACTCGTGGGGTACTTCGTGTATTCCCATTGAGTTCACCGTCGGATGCACCAACTTGGTGGAGATACGTTCTTCCCGAGTTTGTCCCCTTATTTCGTTCGTAGGACGATGGAAATCCCGAAGAAAAGATGACGACTTAATCACGATGACCTGGCGCAGAGAAATGAAGACATCAACGAGAAAAGTCAACCCCTTCGATGAGGGCAACCAAGACCGAGAAGACCCGTTAGAATTTCGCAACCAGAAATTCCCCCCCTTCGCCACCGCTTAAATCTCGGGACGAGATTTCTTGTAGTGGAGGAGAATTGTGACACCCGGGTAATCACGCTACAGTAAATCCCCGCTAATGATGCCACGTCACCACGGTTATTGTTGTTAATCTCGCGTTAGTGCAAACCGTTCGAATTCAA